>JAAGKR010007986.1:0-33626 GCA_011419295.1 Clarias macrocephalus | reverse complement strand
AATGCGTCAACTTCCCTGCAGAGCTCCGGATCAGGAACAGGCTTGTGCATTGATCATGTCTGTGAACGATCACCAGCATGACTCTAAAACACCGCCATCACTATGACTGATTAGTCACAAGAACCTCAGTCCCGCTGCCTAAACACCATCATGCGGTATGTCCCAGTGAGAGAAAAACAGAAAAGTACCGGCGTCCATCATTGCTGTTTTTAGCTGATAGATCGTTCCACTTCTCATTTGCATACAGTTAAACCGCAGTTGATTGTTTCGCATCGCTCACGCGTCTTCGGTCGCAGTAAATCACCAACCCGTGTTGAAAAAAATTAAGTCCGTCGTGTTGCTGCCGGCATGAACGCGGGGTAAAGCCTCGACCAGAGACACACACAGAGTTTTTACATTTCAGAGTAACACACTGTTATTAAAATGGGTGGAAACCATAGTTTTCTCAACTATAACCTAAGATTAAACCATACAGTACAATTATAAACACAATGACAGAAGCACACGTTCTTAAAGACTGTAGGAATTTAGGGCACTTATGAATTAAGGGGACACTTACTGTAGGATAGACACACAAAAATGCCTTCTGGATTATTTTCATGATACAAGGGACATCCGAGTGAAATCCGGACCACAGTACGGGGATGAGACTCTTTCGCTGCAGTAAAACATTTGAACGTCTGTGAACGATGATCCCGACCGAGGTGGCTCAGAGCCAGCAGCAGACGTTCCCTGAACATTCAGCGACGGATATCTTTCACCAGCTTGTGGATCACAGGATCATCTGTTAGCCATTTCCACATGTTTGGGTCATTAAAGGAGTTCCTGGGAGGCTGGCGTGAAGTTTCAGACATAACATGAATTTTTGTGCATTAGTGTAGCAGGGGATTATACAGAGACATAAAGGGAGGTTTTACTCTCAGAGCTGTCTTCTGTTATTCTAGACGAGTCCCACTTTGACAGTATACAAGTCTATAGGTTTGATGACAGGTTCAACCTGGAAGAAGTTGATATATTTATTTATTTATTTTTTTATTATTTTTTTTTTTTACAAATGTACCAGGGAGAGAGCGAGAGGCGACAAGCCTGATGATGATTGATCCAATGCCAGTTCTGCTCCTTCACATGATTAATTGTACGTAATTATGCACATCATTTACGTGAATAAACTCATTATCTACAAACGCTGCTATTGTCATTATGCAGCTCAGTAAAACAACTAGTTCACCGGTGTGTCTGGCACCTGATCATCCCCCAAAGCGCACAAAGGTTGGAATGGAGAGATCACTGACACGAGTTCATTTAGGAATTTGTATTATTTATGCTATAGTGTGCTACAGATATTTTATTTCGGAATGAAAAAAAAGCACAATGATTTTAACGCCACACCAGTTCCCCGAGGCGAGTGATGATAAAAGGGTGGAACCTTTTAACCCTTCTGTCCGTGCGGCGCGCCGGCCAGG
This sequence comes from Clarias macrocephalus, assembly GCA_011419295.1. Lineage (NCBI taxonomy): Eukaryota > Metazoa > Chordata > Actinopteri > Siluriformes > Clariidae > Clarias > Clarias macrocephalus. The sequence continues at coordinate 32,163 of JAAGKR010007986.1, read as the reverse complement.
GTCCCGTGCCAGGCAGTTACACATTTCACACCAGCAGAACTTATGTCAACTGTATGTCAATTTAAATGACATGTCTAAACCCGCCTCAAGTAGAGAGACAGGATCATGTATTAAATACCACATACACAGAAATACTGTATATATTTAATATGACACATGTGCACGGTATCACTGAAATGTTTCAGTTTCAATTATTGATGCACCATGGAAACAAATAATACTTCAACAATATAAAATAAGAACTTTTTATTTATTTATTTATTTATTTATTTAAAATCATTGTTGTCCCACTTTTTAAACAGGTCAATTTGACCCAAACAGGAGATTTGGGTTATTTATTTATTTATTTATTTATTTATTTATTTATTTGATTTATTTATTTTCAAAGCACAAAGAGAAACTGTTCCTCAGACTTTAATGGGACAAAGCCGTAGAAACACAAGCCTCCTGAGTAACCCCGGCCGGTCGGCTCGTCATTATTTTCAGCGTGCGCCGCGCCAGCCGGGGTCCCATGCCAGGCAATTACACATTTCACACCAGCAGAACTTCCTGCCCTTGTTAACTCTCAGTGACGCTAGGTTTCAATTTTAGACTGGCTGAGATGATGATGGATTCACAGCTCAGAGTACGGAGCGTCGGCACACTGGGAGCGGTCCGTCTCCTCTATGGCTCGATGTTCTTCACATATAAACCAGCGCTGTGTTGAATCCTGAATTCTGATTGGTCAGCAGGTTTTCTTAGCTCTAATGGGTTACTATTAGAATATAAGGACATGTGACTGGATAGGGGCATTAAAGTGTGTATAGGTGCCAATATTCTGACATTTTCAATAAGAGCACGATTTATTTAACATATTTAATGGAAGGAGTCTCCAGTGCCAGAGTTGTGTAACGATCAAAGCTAAAGCTGGAACATCACAGCATCTTCAAGACAGAGGACTTTACACTCATTTATGTTTCTCAGCAAAGTGACAAGCTGCCTTTATTTTTCTAAAATCATGATTTTTTTTTTTTTTAAGGTGGAACCGATTCTAATAGGGGAACGATTTACTGTAGGCTTCTAAGTAAACTCCATTTTGTTTGCTGTAAAAGGAAAAGTAATCGAATCGTTTACTCTACATGGGAGAAATAATAAGAATCTGTGTAACCACTGATGAGGTGAAGTTTGTTGTAAATATGTTTTTTGTTTGTTTGTTTGTTTGTTTGTTTTTGTGAAGAAGTCTCAAGTGTCAATGATGGGTGAAATTATTGTTGGACCTTTAAAGACAAGCAACTTATTTGTTTTATTAGAAAAAAAAAAGTCAAACTGATTTTTTTTTACATGTTTACAGCGGCTGCAGTGTGTGTGTGTGTGTGTGTGTGTGTGTGTGTGTGTACAGTAAGAGCGTGTTATGTGGACATTACACAACATTAAAGGCAACTATGAGTGAATAAATCACATGACGTCATTGAGTAACGAAGAAGAGAATGATCCTGTGATAGAAGGGGAATAAAACACACTCCGATCGTCTGTCGAGAGTCGCACCACTCCATCACGCATCGCTTAATTACAGTGCTGCGTTCTCAGGCATCTTCCTCTCATTCTCCTCCTGCTCTGTTGACACAATCCATCCCTATGTCTTTCCCACACAAAAATCTATCGCTCGCTTTGTTGCTTGCTGAAAATTGCTTTTTTGGCTCAGATCAGAGAAGACAGTGCAGTATCAGGTCCATCTAATGGACATCAATAAGTAAAGCAGGCATGACCGGAGAGCGAAGACAGGAACCGGCGAGGTTCTGTTAATCAGCAGCAGATCATTTGGCCAGCTTTTTACTGTCTTGTCTTCAAGCCGCAGTATCGATCTCCTTCCTCACATCTTCGCGCAATTCCAGTAAAGCTGACAGCATGAAACTTTAGATACACTCAAAAGAAAAACAGGTTCTATTAAGGGTTCTTTAGACACAACGAGGGCTTTTCTTTCCGAAAGTAAAAAATTGTTTTGCCATCTCGAATACTCGTCCATCATCAATGCTTTCTGTTTTTTGAAACTCTATTGCCCCTTGAACCCTTAAAGGTTCAACATTAAACTGTGCCAGTCAGTGTTTCCCACGGTGGCCTGGGTTTGAATCCCAGTCAGAGAACCGGCACAGTCTGTGCTTAAGATAAAATAGAAGTGCAAGTACATACGCTATATACTACACTGTCTGGCCAAGAACATAAATTGCATACAGTCCACTAAGATTGTATTAACTTCCTTTACATGTGATGTGCTGGTGATTCAGGACATTCAGGTGGTCATGTGACTTCATTTTATCTCCACATAACGTTGCTGAGTCTCGACCTGAGCGACTGAAGCGACCCCAGATCATAACACTGTCTCCAGAGGCTTGTACAGTGGACGCTATGCATGATGGGAGCATCGCTTCATGCGCTTCCCTTCTCACCCTGACACGCCCATCACTCTGGAACAGACTCAGTCTGGACTCATCAGGTCACCTGTTTCCATCGCTCCAAAGTTCAGACTTTATGATCCCAAGCAAAGTGAAGCCTTTTTTCTGATGAGTCTCACTAACCAGTAGGATCCTGTGAGTTCTCATCACATTATCACATTTTATCTCATTATATATCCGAGCAGATGAGGGTTAAGGGCTTTGCTCAAGGGCCCAACAGGGACAACATGGTGGTTCTGGGCTTTGAACTTTTGACCTTCTGGATGTTCGTCCAATGATTTAACCACATCCTGCCCTACATCCTGGACATTTCCTATCATGCAACTTTCACCAAGAATTTAAGTGATCTCCGTTCATGATTTTTTTTCTGACCACATTACTTCCATAAAGTTGAAGGTTCAGTACAGTCCTTACTGACTATAACAATGTGGTCAATAGTTCTTAGCCCAGTTCCGGGCATCGGCCAATCTCATCAACTGTTTTCAATACTTGATATAAATCAAATTATTATCAAATTATAAATAAATTCATATAAATCAATTGACCCTTGAGATGCCTTGAGATGTTTTCGGCGCTCCAGTGTATCAATATTGTTTTCAGGGTAGATTTACGATACAACATTGTCTCAAGGTCATTCGTCCAATTTTATTTGTGTACATATGATTTTCCCGAAGTCCATTACGTTGTCAAGTTAACACTGACACAATAGTTTGACACCCAAAAGTTCCAAATTGCTGTAGCATAAGTGCACTTAATCAACTTTAGATTGTTATCAGGCTTCTCATATTTATTATTATTGTCCGGTAACAGTATTCTGTACAGTATATATGGCAGGACTACATATGCATAGAATTCTAAATATAATGTTCAAATCTTCACAATGTTTTTGTTGTTGTTGTTGTTGTTGTTGTTGTTGTTGTTTGCAGATTTACACCATCACTGACAAGCTGTAATGAGAAAGCTGAAGATTTGTACAACCACATACATGTAACTTTAATTATTCATCAAAGTCTATAACACAGCACAATCGCCAGTCTTCAGGGACCTCGTGAAGTGACGCATCATTTACTTTTTTTCCCTCAATTTATAGTAGATTAGCATGACTGTTAGCGTAGCGTAGCGCCGTAGCCGTTAATTTTTCTCCTTGCGTCCCTGTTCTGCTACTTTTATTCTCTGCGTTGTTGTGTTCATGTTTGATTTTTCACTCACGCTGAGAAAAACAGAGTGTGATGGAGAGCGCGGGGGAAGCGATGGGCCGAGCGAATGAATAATTCAGCAGGCAATAAACAGGAGAGTGGGAAACAAACGTGAGGATAATTAATCAGCGCACTAAATATAGACGCTTCTGTTTTGTTGGAAATTGTTGCTTCGTTTAGTTTTTGTTGTTCACACTCGCTGGATGCCACATGGTTGTCTATAAACATGGACTAAAGGTGATATAATCAGAGACCAGGAAAGAATCTGATTCAGAGTAGGGGCGTGGCTTAAAGTATGGAGGCGGGGCTTGCTATTACTGAAAGCTATTTTGCTGAACATGAGGTTTTTTTTTCTTTGTAAAAAAAATAATAATAATTCATGTGCAAATGTCAATCTAGAATTCTTTGCTTCTATATAAAGTAAAATGCATTAAGTTCCTTTCAACTATATAAACAAGTGATACAGTTTTGCAATTTTAGACTTTTAATTTAAATAAAAATATTTACTTATTATTATTATTATTATTTTAAATAATTAATACAAAAAAATATTAAATAAAGACAGATAAAATTTGTCTTAATAGCCAGCTTTCTTCTTACATTGGACAAAAGTAATGGCACCCTTATACAAGGAGAAAGACTTGGAAAGTTTATCACACGCTATATTTCGCCGGCAACATTTCTTTCAGTCATTGAGTTTGGTGTCATGATCCTCCTGTATTTTTTTTTCAGGAATTATGCATTTCAGGAGGATTCTTATGTTGAAACTTCAGTTCCCATCATGCACTTTTTTTTTGCAGTATTAACTGTATATTCCCTGCACCTTGTCTTGTCTAATTACTCTGTCTATATCTAAAGCTTGTCTCAGTTGATTCTTGGTCTTGTGTTGGTTGTCATTAGCGTTAGAATTAGCACCAGTTCTAAGCCGTAGTTTTCATGTTCATATTAAGACTGAATTGTTTGTCACATGTACCATACAGTCAGAGCGCAGGGCGAGTTGGGACTTGAACCCCCAACGTTTTGATCAGTAATCCTAAGGCTTAACCATTTGAGTCACCACTGTTATATGGGGAGAAAAAAAAGATTTAATATACAGTATACAAAATTTTGTACCCAACAGCAATGTGAAGACCTGGTGGAGAGCCAAAACACATGAACGTTGGAATTGTAAATCGGGATTATTCCAACAAAATACTGATTTCCTAATGTGATTTAGCCAAAGCATTAACACAATTTGTTTACAAATTATTTGCATTTTGTTTTATTTAATGTTCTGCAAATATATATATATATATATATAAGACACACAAGTCAGCTGTTTTAAAACAATTCCTATAAGAACAGTACTGTGTCGAATACATTTGCAAAACCCAGAGGAGAAGCTCATTTAGAGTCACCAGCCTCAGAAATCACCAATTAACAAGCAGCACCTCAGATTAGAGCCGTTATGAAGCTTTACAGAGCAGAAGTAGCAGATAAACATCTCAATATCAACTGTTCAGAGGAGATTATTGTGTGTTTTATATATAAACTCCTTCAGTATTGTTTTTTACAGTGTAGAGAGAAACAAACATCAGGAACGACCGTGGAACTGGAAGGGGTGTACAAACCTTTGACTGTATGTATGACTCTATATATTTCAGTGTATGTGATTAGTGTGCATTAACAGAAACACATACATTTATGAACTTAAAGAAATGAGATTACGCATATGTTCCTTTGCACAGTTCCCCTGCGGAATTAGAAATCGTAATAATTTTTTTATTAATTCATTCATTTATTTATTCAACCTTTCATTTCATCTGACTTTTGTATTTCACGAGTCAGAACCATCTCAGACGGAATGGAGTCGTTACACTCGGACTGCGTTATGGTTTCACACGCTGCTCGTGTCAGCAAACAGTGAGGCGTTGAGGGAACCCGCGAACGGCCGGACGCGCAGGCGACTCCATTTTCAATTCTAAACAATCGAGGCGAATCAATTGCGTCTGGTGCGATTTCCTGAATGCAGAAACCCTTGGTGGAGACATGCCGGAGACGCACGGGCACAGGCGTTAGCGTCGCATTCGTCCTGTAATATTGCCTTATTGATCAAACCGTTACAAAGACAAGGATCAGCAATCTGTCCGCCCACTCGTCTAATCTCCTCTTCACATGTTTTCTCTTTTAAGCTAATCAATAGCTAATCCAGGCTCCTGTGAACGCCGTAGCGCCGCGGTCCATGGAGACTAGCCTCTGTAGGTAATCTAATAAAAATACAGCTGTAAGAGTGTGGCGAGATTGCTGAGTGTGTGTACATGATGAGGTCATTAACCCTTTGTTCAGTTCCCGTGCTCGTCTGTTTGGCTTAAACTCTCCCGGGGTTAATTATCTATAATTGGCTCATCTTTACCGAGATCCCTCTGGAGCTGACGTGGGAATGAGTTCGTTCTGCTTTATCACCGAGAAACATCCCTGACCACAAGTGTTTCTAATCTATCAGTCGATACACACACACACACACACACACACACACACACACACACACACACACACACACACACACACACACACAGTTTATTCCTTTCACACCACAGCAGTTCACTATTAATTCATTTAATTAAAGAACGCCGTCATGCTTTTTGTCTCTTAATAGTTACACTCCATGATGTGGAACCATTACAGGGCAAAATATACAGAGTCTATAAACAACACGTCTCTCACCAGCCTCAGGGTTTTTTTTTTCCCTCTTTGTCTTTCATTACTGCTAAACTGCAAAGAAGTAGAAAATCCTCCATCCTGAAGATATCAGAAAACTTGCAGTTACAGTTTTACCTCTGAGTCTTACAGGCGCCGACACTGGAGACTCCGCCCACTGATGTCACAGAAACTTTGATGTTAGAGAAAACTTCACCATACTGTAGGCCCCAGTGCAAAAAGAGTTTATTATTTACTAGATTAGTAAACCTTATCAATATTAATAATACAGTATTCATTTCTTTCAAGTTATATAGTACCAACCCATACTGAATATTTTTTATTGATGTTTTGTTGCCTTTTTTTTAAGAAGAAGAAAAAAAAAGTATAACCAGTTTAATTAAGTTTTTTTTTCTGGTGCTCCTTTAATGAAAATTATTTATTTAGAAGCATAAAACATGCTATTCATTATAAGTTTCAGAATAACTTTATATAATTCTTTTCATTTACTTAACCCATTTATTTTTATGTTAAATTTGTAATTGAATTATACTGTAATAAACAGGCCTAAATTTAAAATATATATTGGAAAAAAAAACATTTTGAATTTGGTCTCCTTTATTGTTTTTTGTTCGCTTTTGAAATATGTATTTAAAATTATTATTATTATTATTATGATTATTATTATTATTATTATTATTATTATTATTATTATTATTATTATTTTAGGTCTGCTTACTTTTGCTTTACTGGTGGAAGTAAAATATTTTATTTTTGCAGAAGTAAATAATTTGTAGGAAAAAAAAGATAGAATAAGGAAATGTGTTATACTTTTTTTATTTAGTGCTTAAAGCAGAACAAATACTTAACTGTTTATGTATTAGTTATTAGCTGCATGGGACATGAGTCAAGAAATATAAAATTGCAACATGTATTATTCTTATTATTATTATTATTTTGAGCAGAACTAATATTTTAGCTTTTAAAATACGGTTTCTTTCTCTTTTTTTAAGCTATTTTATTTACAGTTGGTTAGATGTTTCTTACTTTTTCTATTTTCACTATAAATCTTGTCTGTAAATATATCATCAAATAACAAAACACGAACATAATAACTGTATATAAACTGTATATAATCTTGAGTAAACAAACTGCTGAAAAATGATTGGCTGTAGTGTTTGGGAGTGAATCCTATTGGCTGTTGATTTATGGTCTCGAAGCAGCTCAGCTGAATTGATGTTAATTACATTGATCCCAGAGGTTAAAGGTTAGTGCCGGAGTTAATTCTGCACTGTAGAGAGACGGAGTGGAAGAGACTCGAGTCCTGGAGTTTTAGCCCTGGATTAAATCAGAAGAAGTCGGAGAAGCCGCTGTAGAGACCTGGGGTTGATGAGGCAACGTTCATTTCTGGAGTAGGAGGAGTTCAGGATTGTGTGCGAAAGGTATTAATTATCTCAAACATTAAATAATAATTTTTTTCTGCATTATACATAAAACCCTTTAAGTGACCCCAAGAGGTTTATTCTAACAGTGTAAATCAGCCTGAGATCAATCAAGAGAGATTTAAATTCTTCAGATAAGTACCTGGTTCTAGATTTCCAAAATGATTCCAAAAACATTTTGCTCTAAAAGGATAAAGCGGCGAAGATTCTAGAACCTGATCTTTTATCTGAATGCAATGTTTAGAATAAAAACGCTACAGAAAGTCAGAACCATTACTCAGTCCGAAATAAAGGAATGACGATGGACCGTTGTTTTTACAAAAGAGCCAATGAACGACTTTTCATTTTTAAGGACAGATTTCATTTTTAACCATTCATCGTTTTTTTTTTCACTGTACTGAATCTTACAAGTGTGTGTTTTAGCTCCACCCCTTTAGAACTTTAGAACTCTTAAACCTGACGCCACCCCACATGCTGCTCCGCCCACTGCTGCATTACAGTAGTGAGATATTTAATTTACAAAAATAATGTGATCAAGATGAGTGATATGTAACAAACAAACAAACAAACAAACAAACAAACAAATCAGTAGTAGTAGTCATAGTATTGCCAGATTACCTAATATAGACAGACAGACAGACACGTTAGTTGGTTAATTATTTTGTTCTTTCTTTCTTTCTTTCTTTCTTTCTTCATTAATCCCTTCATTTCATTGTATGAAGGTATTGTTTTAGCCTTAATTATAATTAAACCCTTAACTGTAGTTAATAATAAGTATACGGTGATTGATGCGTGTATTCTATATTATTCTACATGCTTTGCCCCCCCCCCCTTGTCTCTGTGTGTGTGTGTGTGTGTGTGTGTGTGTGTGTGTGTGTGTGTGTGTGTGTGTGTGTGTGTGTGTGTGTGTGTGTGTGTTTATATGCGTCTGCACACTTTTCCGTGCCACATTAACTTGATGAATTACATTAGCTGGAGCAGTCATGTGGAAAATAGTCTGGTGACTGTATCACTCCGAGTCGTGGCCTCAAGGAAGCTCGGAGACGTTCAGAACTCTCGCCTCACCCTGCAGGAAACACACACACACACACACACACACACACACACACACACAAAGAACACACACCAGTTTAATCCAATGAAGTCATAAAGGCAGGAGGTTAGCCCCGCCCCTCAGCCTGACATTATTCCGCCGTATGTTTTTTTTTCTTTTTCTTTACATACGCCGTGAAATCAGGGGGACGGATTCAGCCATCAAACAGCTCCGAATGCATCCTGATTGGTCAGAAGGTGTTGATTAATGTTCTATAACAGCAGCTCTTACCTCAGTCCAGGTTTATACCGTTTCTATAGCAACAGTGCATTCGAGTTGATTGTAGATCAGTTTTCTATCATTGGATGGAGTCTCCGGTGTCGGTGCTTTGGTAAAGTCCGAGGTAAAGTTTTCTGTCGTCTTCGGGACAGAGGAGTTGAGCTGCGTGTCCACGTAGTCGTCAGTGTTTCTCCTGCATACGCGGTCGCGGGGGACTGGAGCCGGTCCCAGGAGACTAACCGCTACGCAACCCTGACATCCTTCTTTGTTTATGTTTTTTTTTCTTATTAGTTTTAATATAGAGATGAGGTTAGATGTATGTACTCCATATGACATCATATTTCTCTCTCAGGTCAGTTCAGGGGCTCGTTAGATTAATTCGGACACGTCTAATTATAATATACGCCCGAGAGCTTCGGCTAAGCCGCATTAGCGTTCACTTAAGCTACGCTGTGTTAAATAAATACACACAGAAATAAAGACAGAGAGGAGAACAGAGAGAGGAATTTCCTTCATTTGTTTTTTTATTTCTTTCTCTCTCTCTCTCGCTCTTTCCTTCGCTCCAGCTCTCATTAATATGCTTTAGTTCCTCCTGATCAGTCCAGAGTAAAGTTAAAATTGAAGTAAAATGTCTTTTGCACAATCTATTTGCACCACACTGATTATCCGTCCGCCCCATCGCGGTGTAATTAATTGGTTAATATCGGGAAGTGAAATGAGGATGAACTGAATAACATTTAATTAATAGCAGATTAACACCGAGAGCGAGTGTGCAGCACTTTATACACCTCTCCCTCCCCGTCAAACTGATATTAATTAAATTGTCACGCTCCACAATTTTAACATCGTCTTTGTGTTGTGAGGAGTTTCAGGAAAAAAAAAAATACAGATAAAATACTCACTCGTTTCATTCTACAGAAATTTTTAATATAATACATGGAAATATCCGAGCTGTGAGCTGCGTTGTGATTGGCTCGTGTGTCTTTTACAATCAATCAGTTAATTAACAATTAAATTAAACTGAAAGAATCCTGCAAGAGGGCGGGTTGGTCAAGACTCTTCAACAGTGCCATATATATATACATATATATAGTGTGTGTGTGTGTGTGTGTGTGTGTATATATATGCATCCACACACACAGTCCCGCACGAGTCCCCCCGCGACCCTGCACAGGATGAGCGCTATAGACAGACTACTGACTGGATGACGAGTGAGATGGACGGCGTGATGAATAAGCATGTTGCGTTTAAACCCACTAAACCCTGACTTTATTAAGCACTTAACCCATCGACCCGCGCGATCCGACAACAAAAGAGGAACTGTGCTACAATTAGCCAACTTAAAAGTTCATCTGCAGCTGCTCCTTCATAAGCCGTGAAATCGTTCCAGCCTGACTTCTCATTAGCGCTGGATTAAAAACACACCGTCGCCGAAAACACTGCAGGTTAATGGTGCAGTCCTTCACTGCTTTAACCTGCCAGTTAATTACATCTTTCCTTCGGGGTGGCGTCATTAGACGATATGAGGCTCATTAAAATAAAGCGATGATTTAATAATTTTCCCTGGTAATTATGCTGATGAGAAAGCGCAGATAGCTTAGCTTGTTCGCCGGCTGAATAAAGACGTCGTCCCCTGATCTGACGGGTGCGGCCTGCTTCCATACGGCTCCGAACGACACCACATAGTGCGCAGGGTTCACCTGTACCTGTACACCTGATGATCTCCAGCCGCTTAGCTGCAGTAAAGGATCATTAATGTCACCTGTAGGCGGGAAACCTGCGCTAAACGACAGCTGGCTAATGAGGACGTACGATACAAAGTGATTTTTTTCTCTCGATGAAATGATATTAGTTTCTGCACATCACATTTTTGTAGTGTATAAAATGAACTAGAATTTACATTCGTAATCTAATACTGAATATTATTTCTGTGTACTTCACACAACACTAAACTATAAACAGAACTGCAAACGTACAGAGCATCTCAACAGTAACGCTCATGTCAAGTCACATTTGTGATGAGAAAAACGTTGTTCTTTATTGTTATGGACAATAACAATAATGTCTTAATAATAATAATAATAATAATAATAATAATAATAATAATAATAATATACGATTTAGATATTTTGAAATACAGTAGCAGCTACACAAACCATTTTTAACACTGATACACACCTACGTAAACACTAACAACTTAATACAAAGCTTGACATAAACATGAGTACAGTCATGTAACGGCTGAGTCATGTTTGATGTCCTGGAGAGCATTTTTGTAACACCTTGACTCTGTGTATGAAAGTGGTCATGAGGCTATATAAGCCCTCTTGGACATAAACCTACAGTGTACATCAACAGCAACGCTTAATGTCAAGTCTTGTTAACATCTTAACTAATGTCAATGAAGTTCAGAAAGACCCTGTAACATCTTAAAACCTTCCTGATAATGTTATAAACGTCTGACTTGACTAAGCTAATAGTGAGATGCTGAGACCCAACGACAAATTCATGAGCACTTCTGCGCTACTGACTTAAGGCTACAGAGCATATCAACAGCAAAACTCACGTGATATCACGTGAGACCTACAAAAAGAGTCATAACTCGATTTGAGTAACATTCGATTTACAATTATGGTTTTACATTGTATCTAATGACATAATGATGTACAGCAACTACACAAGGCATCCGTGACCCCGGACGTAAACCGACATGAAAAGTCGAGTGGCCTGATGGTATACAGTAGCAGACTGAATTAATTTGAGATATTTATTTGACATTTTATCTAATGTCGGAGCTCATAACAGCACACATACATACATACATACATACTGTACATACATACATGGTAAGAACACAAGCCATTCCTGAAACCTGACATAAACATACAGTAACATCAACTTTAACATTAACTTGAGTAATGTAGTGTCCAATGATGTCATGCGGATGCCATGGATGGAGGACAGATTTCCCTCTTTAACACTTTAGCTAACAGAAGAGGTTATAATGCTACATAGAACCATATATAAGGTATTTAACCCTTTTAATCCAACTAGTATAAAAATAAACAAGCATGATTTTTTTGTTTGTTTCTTACTTTTTTTTTTACATTGTATTTTTTTACTTCAACCTCGTGACAACAGACTTTGTACTTTTACCACTCGCGACTTTAGAAATGACCCATGTATCCGCTCAGATACGTGTTTATTATCACCGTTTTTTTTGCTCACGCCAGGACACTACAGAATAATTAACATATTTACTGCGCTCTCTTCTCTTTGCTTATCTTCCACCTCCATCCACTGCACCTTTACACACATCAAATCTGCCCCATTTCTTTTTACGTCCCAGACCATAGCTGCGGTATGATGGGTTTCATGACTAACCGAGACCTTTCAGTCGGCTATTCATTTACCAGCGCCGTAAGCTTCCGTACGTGTCCACTCAATTGATTTTTATTATACTTCAGTTATTATTTCAGTTTGCGTTGCTGCGGCTTAGGTCTCGAGGCCGCGCTGCTGACGGGACCGTTCTCAGAGATCTGTTTTATTTCCAGATGATTAATCCGGGCTCATTAGCATGATTTTATTCCAGCTGGTCAGAGCCCGGTTGCTGAGTTGCTCTTGAGTAAATAAAGCATATCCAGGAGTGTAAAAATGCTCCACGCTGAAGTGCAAAGCCGCATCAGATGAAAGCAGAGAGCCTTCGTGTGGAGATGCGGCTTTCTCCGATTTCACAGTAAGGCTTATGTTGCATCGCTTGATTGCGCAGGGGCTGCGTTCGTCATCTAAAGCCCGACACGGGTGGAGAGGAATGGTAGCGAGGTCCGGGGAACGCGCTAAGCTCTGCTTTAATCTGACCCACAAAGTGTAGAACCCGGTCAGGTCAGGAACCTCGTGACGTCCTGGGCATATGGCGGATAAACACAGCCTGCGTGGGGAGCTTAAGAAGTGTTTAGATTTGACTCAAGTGGCATTTACGTCAGATAACATTAGACGTTAGACACAAACAGCTCCAGACGAAAGGCGACATTTACAGTAGAAGTGAGGATCGACAAAGTCCAGGTTCTGTGCTCCGTTCCTGGCAGCGACACCTGATAAGAAGTCCTTCAAGGTTATCATGCTCCAGCCATGGTGGAAGGAGGAACTTGGAACAGGGTTGGATATGAAAATGAGATCGTATTTACTGTATAATTCACCTTTTTTTTTTTAAATAAATAAATAAATAAAACAATCTGTACTTTTTTTTATGTATTCTAAAAACAGAATTTGATGAGCATCCAAAGCGCTCCACACTAAACCCTCTCACAGATGGCTACAATCAATACGCTCGCGAAACACACGGCCACGCTCGTAACCAGGCAACTACAGTCCCTTAACCACAGTGCTCTGAATAACCGTATTCACAGTTAAAGGTGAAACGAGGTCCGGCGCTATGAGACAAGAAAAAAGTGTTTGCTTTTGAACCATCTGTGTGCTTGTTTTCAAGAACAAGGACACAAAAAAACGAGGGATGGAATTATAGCTGGCTGAAATATTTGGCAGAAGCTTTTATCTAACAGATGAAGGTTATGAGACTTGAGACCTTTTGATCACTTTGAACCAATTAAATCGCCATCGATGTGGCACCACCTGGTCTGTTCTCCCACTCAGTGTGGTTCTGTCAGCACACAGCCATCGCACTTCTCCAAAACTGCATCTTCCACTTGAACTCTAGCAGGAAAACACTTTGACGCGGGAACATCCGAAGAACCTGCATTGATGGTCCCTCTCCATGGACAGATCGACAGGACGCGTCAAGCCCATGAAGGTCCATGTGTTAGAGGAAGCTGGTGTTAGAGGAACTGTGTGGAGAGATGGTGTGTTTGAACAACCACGTGGTAAGAGTGCGTGTTTAAGGGAAACAAATGCATCGGAGAACGTGTGTGGTAGAGTGCGTCGGAGGAACAATGTGGTAGAAGAGATGTGTTTTGAAGAAACTGTGTGTTTGAGGACCTGTGCTACAAATGTTATAGAAATGTAATAGAGGAACTGTGCAGTACAGGGCCTGTGTGTTACAGGAACTGAAGGAACTGTTTGGGACAGGAACTGTGTGGTACTGGGCCTGTGTGTTACAGGAACTGGAGGAACTGTTTGGGACAGGAACCATGCGGTACAGGAACTGGAGGAACTGTTTGGGACAGGAACCATGCGGTACTGGGCCTGTGTATTACAGGAACTGGAGGAACTGTTTGGGACAGGAACCATGCGGTACAGAAAATGGAGGAACTGTTTGGGACAGGAACTGTGCGGTACAGGAACTGGAGGAACTGTTTGGGACAGGAACTGAGCGGTACAGGAACTGAAGGAACTGTTTGGGACAGGAACCATGCGGTACTGGGCCTGTGTATTACAGGAACTGGAGGAACTGTTTGGGACAGGAACCATGCGGTACAGGAACTGGAGGAACTGTTTGGGACAGGAACTGTGCGGTACAGAAACTGGAGGAACTGTTTGGGACAGGAACCATGCGGTACTGGGCCTGTGTATTACAGGAACTGGAGGAACTGTTTGGGACAGGAACCATGCGGTACAGAAAATGGAGGAACTGTTTGGGACAGGAACTGTGCGGTACAGGAACTGGAGGAACTGTTTGGGACAGGAACTGAGCGGTACAGGAACTGAAGGAACTGTTTGGGACAGGAACCATGCGGTACTGGGCCTGTGTATTACAGGAACTGGAGGAACTGTTTGGGACAGGAACCATGCGGTACAGGAACTGGAGGAACTGTTTGGGACAGGAACTGTGCGGTACAGAAACTGGAGGAACTGTTTGGGACAGGAACCATGCGGTACTGGGCCTGTGTATTACAGGAACTGGAGGAACTGTTTGGGACAGGAACCATGCGGTACAGAAAATGGAGGAACTGTTTGGGACAGGAACTGTGCGGTACAGGAACTGGAGGAACTGTTTGGGACAGGAACTGAGCGGTACAGGAACTGAAGGAACTGTTTGGGACAGGAACCATGCGGTACTGGGCCTGTGTATTACAGGAACTGGAGGAACTGTTTGGGACAGGAACCATGCGGTACAGGAACTGGAGGAACTGTTTGGGACAGGAACCGTGCGGTACAGTGTGGTATAGGAATTGTGTGTTGGAGGAACATCAAGGAAACCAAGGAAAAGTGTTTAGATAAATTGTTGTGTGCTGGAGGACCTGGATGTTGAGGGAACCGTGTGTTCACGATTTTGTGTGTATTGGACGAACTGTGTTTCTTTGGTGGAATTATCATATAAAGTTACTGCTTTGCAAGAAACTGTGTGAAAGATGAATTGTTGTGTGATGGATGAACTGAAGGTCAAGGGAACAGTGTATTGGAGAAGGTGTGTGCTAGCGGAACTGTGTTCCAGATATTGTTTGCATGGGAGGAACTGTGGAATTTTAGGGTAATGGTTCCTGTTAGAGGAACGGTTTGCTCAGGAAAGTGCATTAGATGAATTGTCGTGTGTTGGAGGAACTCGATGTTAAAGGAACAGTGCGTTCGGAGAACTGTGTTAGGGAAATGTAGTATACTGTAGGAGCTGTGTGTTGGAGGACCCGTGTGTCAGATGAATTGTTGCATGTTAAAGGAACCGTGTGTTGGACAAACCATGTTACGTTACAGAGTCGCCTATTTAACACAAACAGCTAATAAAACACCACATTAGTGTGTATAAAGGAACCGCAGCTGTATTTATGAGAAGCGGACTGATGTTAGAGCCTCCCGTGATCATGTGACTCGCCACAATGTCATGGCAGAAAGTTTCATGAGAAAAGAGAAGTGGATTTTCAGCTTTCCTGCTGATTACTGCATATTGCTGCATGGACGTCCATGAACCCAGAAGACCCCACTCTCACTAGCATCGCTAGCGTGGCAAGACAATCACCGAACCTCTTCAATCGTGAAATTTCTGCGATGTGCATTTTCTCTGGACTTTAAATCCGCGGGGGGAAAAAAAGCACCTTGAGCACGCCGCGCTGTTCGCGTGACCCGCGAGACGTTACAGCTCATCTGTAAAATATCGTACTGTAAAGCAAAGCGGCGATCTCTCCCATCGCTGGGCTTTTATTTGCTCTTTTAATTTGGCAGAAAGAGACGTGTGCTATTAAATGGAGTGGAATGATAAACGTTTATAGACTAGCGTGAAGCTGCGTGCGAGTGTGTCTGAGACAATTACCAGGATTCCTCCGCTCGAGCATTATTACACATTAGCACTTTATAGCTACAGACCACAAGCTTCTTACACACTCGACACTTTAAACTCCGACGCGCATGAAGTCCGAAGAATACAAATGAATGAAACACGTCAAAACAACATCACACATTTACATCTGAAATGTTAATTACAAACACCATTAGACTTTGTGATGATGTAAAGAGTCGCTCTGCGTCATGCTGTTATAGGAAACGAATCAGTGATCGGCTCGAGTCCTGAAGTGGAGTTAATGTTACCACGCCAGAGATGAGGACACTTTCTCATTACAACAGCTATAATGTGTTCAGAATGATATTCAATTATCTTCATAATTCATTTTCATTGTAGCATTTTTCATTATTCTTTTTTTTTTCAGTGTAGCATAACGGAGTCATTTACTTCAATCAGTCTTTAGGAATAGATTCTGCTCAGAACTCAGACAGACAAGCCTAGCGTGTGTCCTTGCTGGTTAATTCATTTTTTCATAAATATTTTTGAATACATTCTAAGTCAAGAAAACGTTCCAAGCTAGCTTTGCTACCAGTCAAAAGTTTGTACACCCCCTCTGACCCTATGTCCATCCGGTCCTGATGTTTATTTCTCTCTACACTGTAAAACGATACTGAAGGCGTTTATATATAAAACACACAATAATCTCCTCTGAACAGTCGATATTGAGATGTTTATCTGCTACTTCTGCTCTGTAAAGCTTCATAACGGCTCTAATCTGAGGTGCTGCTTGTTAATTGGTGATTTCTGAGGCTGCTGACTCTAAATGAGCTTCTCCTCTGCAGCAGTAAGTTTTGGTCTCGCTGTCCTGGGAAGGTCTTCATGAGAGACAGTTTCATCCTGGAGCTCGATGGGGTTTACAAACGCACTCGACACACAATACTGTTCCTGTAGGAACTGATCCAGAACAGTCGACCTTCATGTCATATAATAACAACAGACTGTAGTAGTAGTTGTTGTTGATGTTGTGGTTGTTGTTACTTAATTACCTAATTTTATTTTATAGTTTTAAAAAAATCCAGTATTGTTCTAGAGTGTTTTAAAATATTGAATGATCAGGTGTGTCCAATCTCTTGACAGGTACTGCATATGTGTTTATAACTAAAAATGCTAAGTACTTATAAATGAAAAAGATTCTTCCCCTCTGGAAAATTAATAAACTTTGGAAAAAAAAACACACATTTAAATGTTTGTACCGTAATTTCAAAATAGAGAGAGAGTGAACTAGAAATGTCCCTCTGTCCCTCTAACAAATATTGTGTCCAGATGTACATCAACTTTTGACCAAATCTGGAGCTTAGAATGAAATTTTGCTCTTAACACATCCAAGATAATTTCATATGACAACAACTGCAAACTAATAATAAGAGGGCGGGGCTAGAAACAAAGCAATGGATTGAGGAAGTACATACTGTATAGTTCCTGATGTATATCAGGGAAAACAAAATGGCTGATTTTATATACATACGTGTTGTAGTACTAATATTTTGGGGCATTGGATAAGTAAAATGTTGCAGAAAACTAATTAATGATATAAGGTGTGATGAAGCAAAATTAATGTTAATAACCTGAAGTTATATTATTTTTCTGTAACAGCACTTTCTGAAAGGTTTATATTAAAGCTATTATTATTATCATTATTATTAAGATCTTTCATGGACGAAAAAAAAACAACAACAATAATTTTATCTGATTGTGGTAGCATTTATTATTATGGGATGCCTCGTGTTACTTGTCTTGGCAGCTGTACGGGTACATGGCGGGTCAACGCTAATAAAAAGTTCATGTATGGCTTGTTATGAAGCGCTGACGCTGGAGACTCCTCTTACATTATTCTTTGCAAAATTGAAACCCAATGTGTGCCATGTGTTTTGATTTACCCGTGTAGATTTAATGCGGCGTGCTAAATTAGCGTTGTAGCTCCGGTACAAAAACTAGCGAAGGAAGTGTTGGCAGATCGACACTGAATTAAATTAGTCTCTGCAGAAGGTCTGGTGCTTTCGTTCATTTGTATTCTGAAGGAGAGAGTTTTACTCGGCAGAATAATAAAACTAAGACTTGGTGAAAAATCCATTGCTGTTCAGAACCGTGTGTGTGTGTGTGTGTGTGTGTGTGTGTGTGTGTGTGTGTGTGTGTGTGTGTGTGTGTGTGTGAAGACTCAGTGATATGAAGCTCCTTTATCCTCATTCTGCCGACTATACCTGCTGTTTGTGTTGAAATTTTAAAATTGCATTAAGGAATATTTGTCTTCATTTTGTGAGAATTTCACAGGTTTGCTAATATTACACTTTTTAGTTCATTCATGTTGCATTTCTCACAATGAGAGCTTCAATATAAAAAAAAAATGCTTTGTGGAGCAGCTCTGGTCTCTATGGAGAAAAAGAACATAAGATGCCAACATCCAACCTCCCAACCTGTCTGTCAATCATGATACCTGTCAGTTTCGGAAGCTCCGCCTCTCCCACAAGCTTTCAGGTGGATTTCGAGGCATGAAGTGAGTAATGAAGTGAGAAATTATATTTTTTTCAACTAGCCTTTGCAGCTAACTACACTACAAACTGTGGGCGCGTCTTAAATCGTCAGAATTTAATGAAACTTTGGCGTTAGTTAATATTTTCTGAAATAACTGAAGTGGTATAAGTGAATTTTAAGACAAAACTTCATCTTTATCTGATCGACTTTTTCCATTTCTCATCTGTGATTCTCTCTCCGATTACCGAACAGCGAGTGTATTTGTCTCAGCACCAAAGAAGAACAACTTAGTGCAAACAAGGCGTCAGATACTCGACCTTACAGAATGTGATTTCTGTGTGTTAATAAGTGAGACAGAGAGACACACAGACATGTACGTGGACTTCAACCTCAAATAATAATAATAATAATAATAATAATAATAATAATAATAATAATAATATCATTGATTACATTAAAGATCATCAGATTATTATTAGCTTTAACCTTTTAACTGTTTCTACAAACTCTTTAACCATCATGGCGCGTACTAACACCAGCAAGAACAGTTTGCGTAACGTCAGTACTATGTGGCTGTCATTCAAAAGTATTGAATGAGTAGAGCAATGAATCTGTATAAAGTTTTGCATCAAGCCTGAACATTCCTCTGGGGAAACTATTCGGGGGTGATGTAATTAAGTGCAGTGCAAATAAACGTGTGGCACAAATGCTTGGTCAAGAATCTGTTGAAAAGTAGAAAAGAGTTTATTACGTGATTAGACCTCGAAAAGTGGCTCGAAAGCATTTTTCTAAACCATGAAAGAAAATGTAAACATGAAAAACATATTGGAACAGGAACAACAAATCATAATGGTAGTAAAAAGAATAATATGTATAATCTCTATTTTTTATAGTAAAATAACGTGTCATTCTATGTTGTAATACATTGTCATAGTGCAAGCACCAATTGTCATGTTACTGTCAGCTTTTTATGGCATTAAATTTTATTTTATGGCATGTTAATATTTGGTCGGTTTAAATGATCCTAACACGTTTGAGATATGTAATCGACTACAAAGTAATGGACGGAATTGCGTCCAGTTTCAAAATAGCTCCAAGTTACAAGATTTTAATATAGCTTTATTAAAAAGCAGACATGAAACTGCAGTTATTTAAGTCAACTTACTGATGCCTTACAGGCTACAAAATTACTACAACTTATAGAATCCTTAGTTACTCCTACGCCGAAGCCCTGCGCATGACTTAAACCATGGTGGCCCAAGCACCAAGCAAACAACCAATGAGATCAAATTGATCTGTGCCTGAATTCAGTCTAATATCTATCAATGCTGTGCAAAAATTAAAGGGCAATAGCTATAAGAAGAATAAGAATAAGAATACAAGAAATCTGTATGTGAGCTCAAGCAATGAACATATTTCAGTACCTTTATTCTTATCTTGGCAGAACTTACTACCTTTACAGCCTAACTGATCTTCCCAACTGACGTTTCCTCTTATATAATTAAATTTTTGTTTGCCTGTGCAGTCGTCATGTAATACGTGATCCTAGTCTGTGATCATCCAAACTACATCCACACACTGCAACTGATAACGCTGAGATGCTGAAAGTTATGCAGTGTTCACTTAGCAGGGGAAACGTGGAGTGTCTGATCCCTTGATGTCCCACGGTGATTCAAGGAAAGGATATCACAGGGATATTACATAACCATGTTGAAGGAATTGAGTCAGATCTAGTCATGCTGATGCATGAGTTCAGTAATTCGCATCTTCATGAAGACTGAGAAAAAAAAAATTCCCATGGCTGTGAATTCATGCAGAATCAAACCCTCTACACATATAGTGACCCCATGGGCAAGATCTGAGGCTGTTCATTTGTGCTTGCGTGCATCTGACGTGAACTCAAGTCCTCTGTGGAAATGCAAGATGCTTTCATGATGCTGTATGAATATGCATCCGGCCCTCGACTGTTGATGTCCTGATGTAATAGACCTAAGGGCTTTCTTTATTTTAACAGCCAGCAGTTTGGCACAAAGACATGTAGCAGGTTTAAAAGAAAGATTCGTGATGGGTTTAAAATCATACCGTCCTACTTTTATAAGATGTTCAGTATTGCATTTACCTATGCACTGATTACTTCTCTTCTCTGTCTCCTTCTGTAGAGCCTTGACAGCATGGTGGACTGCCTGAGTCGAGTCATGTTGCACACAGCTATATCTTGCTGGCAGCCACTGCTAGGACTGGTCCTGGTGGCTGTCTTCTTAGGCTCTGCCCTTGCTTGCCCTTCCCGCTGTGAGTGCTCTGCCCAGAGTCGCTCCGTCATCTGCCATCGGAAACGTTACCCGGCCATACCAGATGGCATTCCCATTGAAACGCGCGTCCTGGACCTCAGCAAGAACCGCATCCAGGCCATCAATCCAGATGACTTCTCTGTCTACCCACACATTGAAGAACTGGACCTGAGTGGTAATATCATTGCCTATGTAGAACCAGGTGCTTTCAACTTACTCTCTAGTTTACACACACTCAGTTTGAAGAGCAACCGCATCAAGCTCCTGTCACTGGGCGTATTCACTGGGCTTTCAAATCTCACCACGCTTGACATTAGTGACAATAAGATCGTCATCCTGGTCGATTACATGTTTCAGGATTTGCATAATCTTAAGTCATTAGATGTGGGGGACAACGAGCTGGTGTATATCTCACACAGAGCGTTCAATGGCCTGGTTTCACTGGAGAGTCTAACACTGGAGCGCTGTAACCTGACCATGGTGCCAACAGATGCCCTGTCCCACCTTCACAACCTGGTCAGCTTGCATATGCGCTACCTCAGCATCAGCACCCTTCAACCCTATTCCTTCAAGAAACTATTCCGTCTGCGCCATCTGGAGATTGACAACTGGCCTTCCCTGGATGTTTTCCCAGCCAACACTTTGCATGGCCTCAATCTCACCACACTTTCTGTCACCAACACCAATCTTTCCGCATTCCCCTACCAAGCCCTGCGCCACATGCCTTACCTCACTCACCTGAACCTATCCCACAGCCACATCCGCACTGTGGAAGGAGGTCTGCTGCAGGACTTGGAACGACTCCGTGAGCTGAGATTGTCGGGAGCCCAGCTGATGTCTGTGGAACCCTATGCTTTCCAGGGTCTACGTTGGCTCAGACTTCTTGACGTGTCCCACAACAGGCTGGACACTTTGGAGAAGGGTGTTTTTCATGCTCCAGAGTCCCTGGAAGTGTTGTTCATCCACAACAATCCTCTTGTTTGCGACTGTCGTCTTATGTGGCTGCTGCAGAAGCGGCACTCAATCTCGTTTGGAGACGAGCAACCTGAATGCAATACTCCTGAGGGAATTCGTGGGCGCCCGTTCAAGGAGTTTAAGGAAACCCTGTTGTCTTACTATGTGACCTGCACCAAGCCGAAGATCCGAGAGAACCGGACACAGCTGGTGTCGGTAGAGGAAGGGCAGCCTGCCCAGCTACAATGCAGTGCAGAGGGTACTCCTCGGCCCACAATTTCCTGGGTCACACCACGCCGGAGACATCTAACCAACAGGAGTCATGGAAGAGTGATGGTGCACAACAATGGTTCACTCTATATCAAGGCAGTGGAGCTTCAAGATGGTGGCGTGTATGTATGTGTGGCCTCCAACACAGCCGGAAATGACACGCTCATGGTGTCATTGGCCGTCAAGAGTCTGGGCTCGCTCTATGCTAACAGGACCCAGTACTACATAGATCCTAACAGTACTACTGCCAACAGTACCAATCCTCCTGCCACAACCTTTGGTCTGGACCTAAAGACCATCCTGGTTTCTACAGCCATGGGTTGTTTCACATTCCTTGGAGTCGTCCTGTTCTGTTTCCTGCTCCTGTTTGTATGGAGTCGGGGCAAAGGAAAGCACAAAAACAACATTGATATAGAGTATGTGCCACGCTCCAAGTCCAACGGGGGCTCACCTGAGGAGGCGGAACAGACCTCTGGCCCTCGACGCTTTAACATGAAAATGATTTAAGTGGATTTATTGGGATACTAGTGGAAATTTATGCACACAGACCCTTTGACGGGCCCGGCTACGTTCGGATGTACCCGTGCCCTCGACACGATCCCCATGCGAATGTTTTCCTGAACTCTAATAAGAGGAAAATGCATGAACGTATGTGTCAATAATGAACTATTTTCAATTTATATGAATCCCTCTTAGTAAAGGGATGCATTCAAAGACTCTTTTAAAAAAAATGTGTACAGGACAGATTTGTAAAATTCAAGTATTACACTTATTTGTTGGCTCGCAAAATTTGGCCTTCTCACTTCTACAGCCCGAGGAACCATAAAACTGTTTCCCTCCTCCACTGCACCGCATATATGTACGTAATACTTAATTATGTATGTGTATGTTGACATGTAAGTCACTTTCTATTATTTGCAATATTCATAAGATGCAATGTCAGCCAATTTTGCCATTCCTCTTGCTGTCGGAGAACCCATGGCCCTCTCCTGAAACTGTTTGTGAACCGAGGACAAAGGGCTTGGGTGGCTTTCAAACGTTAACCCTGAAGAATGTGTGTGCTGTTGATCTAACCCCAAATTATACAGTAATACTATATTTGTTTATAATATTGAAAAATGTTAAAAATATATAAAAGACATTATTTAAAAAAAGCCCATTGAATTCAAACTGCATAACACAAGGTGAACAAGTGAATTGAAAAACCTACACTGAGTTGCCTCTTTATTAGTGATTACATTGGAAAATCTAATAAGTTCGCACCTCAGTGTGTAAGCACAGTATATATGCTCACCGAGTCGACCGTTTTATTAGATATCCAGGAACTAAAAAACTGCCGACTCAGTGTAACGACTTTTTAATCTACATTTATTTGCATTCGTTTGCATTTGTACATGGACTAAGTTTTCCGTCCTAATTTTGTCTTTCTTTTGATCTCAATGCTAACCTGATGACAATGTCCATGTCCTCACCCACAATGTAATCATCTGAATTATTTTTTTACTTTTTATTTTCATTCTTAATTATGTCCCAAATGAACAAAATTTGGGCTTTGTTGTGGTAGTTTCTCATTTTGTTGTTGAATCATTTAGATTGTAAAGCGTTCAAAAAAAGATGAAAAAAAAGAAGAAAAATACATGTATGTGGAATAAAGAATATTGATTTGTATTTTGAGACTTCATTAATACGTACAATTTTTATAAATTAATATTGTGCTAATATACACGATTTAAAAAGTACCCATAAGAATAATAATAAATTAATTTAAAAAACATTACATTTAATTGAAAGACACAATGAGAATTAGTAAGAGAATCATTTTTATTATATTTATCTTTATTTCATTCTTTCAGTTTTTTTTTACTTTTTATTTAATTATGTACCAAGTTTTGTTCAACCTTAAATTTAAAACTTAAATTATTATTATTATTATTATTATTATTATTATTATTATTATGTCTAACCTTTGTCCTTTCTTTGTTTCTTTCTTTTTCTTCTTTTCTTCCTTTTTTCTCAAATTTAAAACAACAAGGTGCAGCTAATCAGGATAACTATAGACTTATTTAATTAAACTTACTATCCATTAGTCTCTGTGCACAAACGTACTGTAACAGCTTTTTTTTTTAAAAAGGTGGGGAAAGTTTGAGGAGAAAAATGTTTAAAGTGTCTGTAGTTTGCCCTAACCATGATTTCAAATTGCTGAAATCAAAAAAAAAAAAAAAAAAAACTTCACAAGCATTAAATTTCCGGCTGCACTCTTTCGCAAGTGGCCAATATCGGAAGGAGGATCTCATGAAAAGCTGTTAACCTTCTGACATCAGTGAAATGAGCAGGTTGGATATCGGAGACACCACAAATGCAGGATCTAAGAAGGTTTGCCAAAGTGTTATCGATGCGGTGTTGAAGGAGAATCTATAAAAATGCATACGAGCTTCTTCTTAAGATATGTCAATATCCAAATGTTAAGATTGAAAATGTGACGCTGTAGCACGGACAGGCCAGGAAATGAAATGAATCACACACACACACACACACACACACACACACACACACACACAGCCACAGCCACAGCCACAGAAAACACAATAATACACAGAAACACGGCGTAGGCTTAATCCAGCGTAGATTCGATGTGTGTGACCCCATGAGATATTAGTAAGGTGAAGCTTTGATCTGCTCAGGGAGACCAAAGGAAATGATGAGACTGCTGGGTCAGTGACGTCCATGTGTAAAGTAACAAATTGTATGTGATGTTTGCATTATTTTTTTTTATTAGTTTTTCCTCTGTGTCGATATATTTTACTAGAACCAAAAAAAGACAATATAAAAATGTCTTTTGAAGAAAATAAATCTGGAAGTGTCACCCAAAAAGGTACCAGAAGTAACAAAGCACGTATAAGAAGACTACAATGGCAAGATAAAAGGGTTAAATGTAGTAACCCGAACTACTTCAGGGTCGGGGTACTGGACTAAAACGCTCCAGAAGAAACAAATAACAAAGCAAAAATTATACTAATGATATCACAGTATGTTGTACTAGAAGTTAGGAAGGAAAGGAAGACAACAGTAGAAGTAAAATTATAAGGGAAATAGCAAATCATTCCGAGGTGACGTGCTCAGATTTTAATAAAAACTTGCCAAAATGAACCTTAAGAACCTTCCTCTAAATTTTATTGCACTTTTTTATTTTTTATTTTTTTGCACTCTGCAATCATGTCAGTAATTTTGTAAGGACTTCCAAAGCCCCATTTCTTCATTTGTAAAGAACAGGGAGCAGCAACATGTGATGAAAAACATGAAGTAGATGACAGAGCAGCCGGTGTAGCTGCCTGTGTAGCTGCCGGTGTAGCTGCCGGTGTAGCTGCCGGTGTAGCTGATGGTGTAGCTGTAGGGTTCGGTGGAGAAAAGTTAGTCCTAAAAGTCTGAAAGTAAGAAGGTAACTGGGCAAAGGGTTCTAGAGCCGGTGTACCAGCAGCATGGGAAACTCTACTACCATTAACAAGATCCTGTATCCTGGTAGGAGCAGTTCTGTGCTCTCACCTGCTCAAGTGTATAACGAGATAAAATGCAAGTCACTCTGGATCAGGGCACCTGCTAAATCCTATAAAAACTGAAATGACAATATAAATAAACAACAATAAAACAACTTGTTCAAAGTATCATAGTATAAGAATTAACAAGTCTATCATACTGGAATATAAGTATAAGAAGTAACCTTATATACAAATCACAAGTTATAGGTTTCTAAAAGTAACTAAGATATCTACAGTGGTGTGAAAAAGTGTTTGCCCCCTTACTGATTTCTTTTTTTTTTTGCATGTTTGTCACACGTTATCAAAGATAACACAAGTAAACATATCATGCAGTTTTTACTATTAAGGGAAAACAAAATCCAAAACTACATAGCCCTCTGTGAAAAAGTGTTTGCCCCCTAAACCTAATAACTGGTTGGGTCTCCCTTAGCAGCAACAATAACAATCAAGCATTGCAGTACAGCGCTGTGGAGGCATTTTGGCCCACCTTTGCAGAATTGTTATAATTCAGTCACATTGGAGGGTTTTTCGAGCATGAACTACCTTTTTAAATTCATGCATTCAAGAATTATAGTAGAAATTACAATATACAGTACTAGAATGAACAGGGTAAAGTCATAAAAATTACAAAGTACTACACATCACGGTGTAATAATTCACACATTTAGGTGTTAATACCCTGAAGCTGAACCATAACACAAGCCAGAGAACCGAGGAATTCATCTACATTAGGTTAATAGCTAAATGTTGTATGTAAACTTAAAAAGGTTTTTTCATGCTAATTAAATTTGTAAAGCAGGACAGGTGGTGTACCGTTAAAAAAAAAAAAAAAAAAAAAAAGAGGAGAATCAGGAGAAAAAAGGGAGACAGAGCAGTGAACAGCGTTTATGCCGCATTGCTTTTGCAGTAAGAGATTCAACATCTTCCAGTTCCTATGGTAACAATCTCACTTGCATCATAAGTCATTCAAAACTGCGTCCCTGTTTTTGGACTGTGTGTACAGCCAGAAGGCTGCTCATTAGCCTGAATAATTCATTAGAGGAATAGCCCTTAGGAGTGTGTTACTTGTAACTACTGTCTGTGAATAATATTTGAGAAAGAGCATTTAGACACTTTCCATGTATTTATTCATTTATTTGATGAGTAATGTTTGTAAACGAGGATCTGAACACTAGCTGCAGGTTTTTTTCCTGTATCTGTATTTGGGGTTGGTTTCTAAGTGAAGGTTCAAAGACGTAGGGTAAGAAGGTATTATAAATAATACATTGTACTAAACATGCTAGAACTAACAAACAACAAGGTACGAACGGCACTGAGTATGAGATGCCACATGACATGGCAATATGGTCACTAGAAATAACATCCAAAATGAAGTAATGCTAATAATAAGATAATGAAAATGTAAAATCTATAATAAATACCACACGAGATACGACCAAGACAAAAAGCTAAGAAGGTACAAATTACTACAATTAGCAACAATATACATAATGCAACAATGGGATTCGTTCAATTCATACAGTAGAGGTACTTTTTTTTTTCTTTTTCCTTTTTTAGCATGAATGCTGCTAGAAACTACTAGAAAAATGTTGCAAGTAACATGATAAGAAAGTTGTGTTAGTACTGTACTAATATGTGCGATATTCACAATGTACTGTACAATACATATATAATTATATTACAACTAACATGGCACTAAACGTAACATGATGGTTTAAGTAAAAGTATCAGTGTTAACAAAAATAAATAAACGAATAGAGAATAAGAAATACTGCAAGTGACAAAGTAACAGAGCAGAAAGGTTATATATGGTTATATACGACAAAGTCACGAGGATTAAATGGTTCTATATGTAACACCTTGAATTCAATATATGTCAGGTTCATGTTTAAATTTATACATGACAAGATCCTGAACATTACAAGGTACCAAGTTAAAAAGTTTCAAATGAACAAGGCAGCAGAAACCGACATGGTACTACAGGTTGGAAGACAAAAGGTTACACAGATTTGATCACAATTAGTAAACCAGTATTATTGCAATACTCTCGTCGGTACCAAGAAAATAATTTACACGGTAAAGAAAGGGAACGATGGACTGCAACATTTGTGATCTACTGTAGCTCAGGTCAGTAGTTACTGTAGCACACACGTGCACATTCTCAAGGAAATCAAAAGTTAATGGGTATTAAAATAACATCTAACAGGGACTGTTAAAATGATAAGTACCGCCAAGAACACATATTAAAATGCAGGACACTAAATCCAGAGTTTGGTACTACAGTAGAAGCTGTGAAGGTACTGTACATAACAAGATACGCATGGGTGACAAATAAGAGCATTTACACTGATCAGCTGTAACAAGGTGAATTCAATAGCACTGATTATCATTTATATACCAGTTAACCAGCTAGTTACAGGATCATGGGCACACAAGTCTAACCCGAATCCAAAGACCAAAGGCCAGACTTTCCGGTTCGATCTCACAAAAAAGCCAATGTACAGTAACATAAATTGCTGAAAAAAGTCAATGCTGGCCATCATACAAAGGCACCAGAAGACCCAGCAGGCAAAGTGTCCAAGCCCACAGACCTGGCCTCCTAACTCCTCAGATCTCAATCCAATCAAGCTCCATGGATGGACCCATCAAACAAATCATGATCCACAGAGGATACACCACCAATGTTTCGGTGCCAGACTCCGTTGAGCCACGCCCCACGGGACCAGAGCCATCCTGGTGGCACAAGAGGAACCCGAGAACTAATTCAGTGGATATCAGTAAGTAAAAGTTATACAAGACCAGAAGCCTTTTCTTCAATTGAAGGTAAGAAAGTAAATAGTTTAAGACATAATATGATAACAAGATTAAACTATAGTTGCAAGCAACGGAGAGCCACCAGGGTGCACCAGAAAGACAGTGGGCAAACTGGGCATTTAAAGTAATACCATTATTACAGAATTTTAATGAAAAAGGGAATTTTATGGGTTAGACCTCAGATGCTGGAAAAAAGCATCACATTCTGATGTCAGTCAATGTGATGCCGCTCAGTGTAATGACACTCAATACAATGTCACTCAATACAATGTCACTCAATACAATGTCACTCAATACAATGTCAGTCAATACAATGTCATACAGAAAGTTTTCATCCTCAGTGTACTGAGATCACATTGACCTGTTTTGGTTGAGATTGTATAAATCCTCTAGTATATCAGTACATCAGAATCCATTGGTTGTGTTTTGCAAATGACCCAAAATATCCGACTTCCTCTTGAGTCGAGCCCATGACATGCAATGCAGAAGTGAGCTCTAAATGTGTACCAGGTTTCGTGTGCAAAACCTTCAGGCCTCCTAATGGCAGAAGATTCCAATCTTTGTTTTTTTTTTTTCCAATCTTTAACAATAAACAAGTTAAAATCCCCCAAAGGCCCTGGCTGCTGGAAAAAAAAATATAAAGAACAAGCGGGTCCTCATACACAATGACGACATGGGGCTGATGTCATAGTGCTTGGGGCCGATAAGAAGGTCACTAAAGGTAACATAATATAAGGGTAAGAACTAGACTAAACATGGTATTACATGCTAAACCTTCTGCGCAAGTATACAGAATAGTGTCTGATCATTTCCCATTAAACTAGACCCTCACCTCTCAGCTGTGAGCTTGGGAGGGATTCCACCTGCTTAGTGCGTCTCTTTGGATAAAAGTATCTGACAGATTACTAAACGCAACATGTTTGATTCAGCCCTGTGTGTGTTAAACCTTTTTCATACCTTTAAGGTTTTATGACTTTGTTCGTTAAGTTCCACCTCGATGAGACTCAATGTTTCTCTTCATCAAAGCGTATTTTTGTTCTCGCTCTAAAATAAATCTCTTCCTTTAAAGTGTAAATAATTTGATGGTAATGTGTTTTCCCCCAACTGTGAGGAGATTTCACAGCTGAAGTCAATCATCGACGAGAGTTTTTTTTCTTTTTTTCTCTCTTTTTTTTTTTTTCCTTGTGCAACAAATATGCTCTTTTACCATGGCAGTGTTGAAAGCTTGTGAAAATATTCATTTTTTATCTCTCTGGATGAAGAGCCACTACTTTACCATTATTTTCCCTTTTGGTCTTGAGTGTGAGAGGGGAAGCGACGTCAGGATGTGACGGGGTTCGGCCCAAAGCAGCCGTGGCTCAAATACTCAAAGAGATTTTTTTCCTTCTTCCACTTTTCCTCATTAATTGCATTTCTATTTAAAGTCCACATGGTCTTTCCACATGGTCAATTCTATCACTTTAATGAACTGGAATGCAATTCTGGGAGCCTGGGATTTGAACTCACAACCTTCTGATCACTTGTCTTTAGCCTGTGCTTCCACTTTGAAGGCTCAAAGAGGTATGAGAAGGTGTGAGAGGATTACTAACCACACAGTTTAGCATTATTATAGTCATTCTGCGCTTATTCTCACTGCGTTGTGAACAATTTAGTTTATGGGATCGACAGGATCTCAGCAGGGGGAAGAAAGAAGAGTGAAAAACCCTATGATGTCATTATAATAAACACTTTAAAGTACAATAGTCTGCACTTGCATTCTGCCTCTCCTCCATACTGAACATGACAAAAAGAAGTTTCGCCCATTTTTTTTTGTTGTTGTTGTATTGTTCAGGGCTTAAACGAGCAAATTCAATGTTCCCTAATGTGACTTCATATAAAAATAGGCCCCTCCCCCAGCTTGCTTTTACATTTACACTAAGGCACTTGGCAGATGCCCTTGTAGCGCGACCACATAAAGGACACGTTTAAATAGATGAAAGTAAGCCGACTCAATGTTAAAGAAGCCGCAAATCCTTACTAATTCTGCCCGGGAGGGTTTTATTTGTTTCATTTGGTGCATTGGTTCCCCCTCGAGCTCTCGTCAGAGTGTGTTGCCGGAGGATGGTGATGTCCGCGGTCACCTGACCCGGATATAAAACGTGCCCGGGAAGTAGATCGGGGAGGGAGTATGGAGATACAGCGCGCTGGTTATATTGCAGTCGCACAGAGACTGTCGGAGGCTCTTCCTTGCGGGTTTTCCTTTCATCCGGATTACCACCGACCGGACCGCTTCACCAGAGCACTCCTGCTCTACAGGCTCATTTCCGGTCAGACCGCATCATCTCATCTCTCCTCACACACACTACTGCAGTAATCTGGACTAATCTGGACTTCTGGTCAGTAATCTGACAAAGAAACTAAAACGGTGCACCAAAAAACACAATATTTACTAAATATATAAAAATACGAAAAAAGGTATGTGTGTGTGTGTGTGTGTGTGTGTGTGTGTGTGTGTGTGTGTGTGTGTGTGTGTGTGTGCGGATGGAATGAAATGTCCAGAGTCCGGGTTATTTATGAGCGTGTTTGTGAGTGTGTGTAGCGGGAGAGATGGCTCGGTCTCGCCGATAACAATGAAACTGTCCAGGGGCACGAAGACGGAGCAAGAGGTGTCGTGAATCAGTCCAGAACGGTTTAATCCAGTAAATGGGGAAATCCAACGTGGCACGATATTTACTATCTCCTGAAATCTCCGTAAACAGCGCTGTCTCGCCGTAATCTCTTCTCCCGGGTTGCTTCCCTGGTACTCCATCTCTCCCGGATCACATGACCCGGCGCGTCATCGGGACTCCCTCGCACTGCAGACGTACAAGCTCGCGAGAGCTCAACCCCGGAACCAAACCACCGTCATCGGGACAAAGTAATACTTAGGAGTGTAGGTGCGGCTTTGGCCAAACCAGTTCTCCCAGTTGAAAGTGCGCATCTTTTTTCGCTGGGTTCCACGTTTGTTGTCTGCATTTCACTTCTGCCGTGATGATTTGTGTTGCATGAACTGCTGGGTTAAGGACTGGGGGCGCCACCAGTTGGTATTTTTCTCCTCACTTGACTGGAACTCTAGGGTATTATGCCCCCTGGTGGTGTTCAAAGGTGATCCGAGGGTTACGCGCCTCCTTCAAGTCCAGGAGCACGAAAACGGAGCAACAGCGGTTGTGAATTAGTCCGGAATGGATTAATCCAGTAAATGGGAAAATCCAACGTGACAAGTGTAACACGATTAATTACACATTACACCAGGTCAGGGCCTTGCTCAAGGGCCCGATAGGTCGTGGGATCTGAACCTTCCGAACCGTAGTCCAGTGCGTTAACCACTGAGCTACCCCTGACCCCTGATCAGCTGGGCTCTTCTCTGGAGGGGGCGTGGCTCAGCAGTAGCTCATTTGCATCAACACTGAAATGACGTGTTTGAAAGAGAACACACACACACACACACACACACACACACACACACACATACACACACACACACACATATTAAATTAGACGGAAGGAATTGTGCAAACACAGACAGTCCTGTTTGTT
>JAAGKR010007985.1:0-31792 GCA_011419295.1 Clarias macrocephalus | reverse complement strand
CCCCCCCCCCCCCCCCCCCCCCGGTTCAGATGAATCAGTAGCCGCCATTTTGAGTCTCTCACGTTTCTGAACTGTGCAGGAAGTTTTCTAAACAACTCAGTCAGCTATTTTTTTTCCTACAGTTACTAGCTAACAACTACTGATAACAATTAAAGTGTGTAATTATCAGTTTGTATTTATGTATGATGTTGTTAGCAACAAAATAATTTAGGACTCAACTGATCCGAGTAAATGAAGAGAAGGATTCGTGAGTCATATACAGAATCGGGTTATTTAACCCGGATGAATCCGGATTCGCTCATCTCTATACTGTATGTGATCCTCTCAAAGCTGTCTTGTCCCAGATTTATTTTTTTCATTTTCCATGGTAGTAGCACACATACCAAAGTGACCCTCCTCCATTACATTAATATTTAATCATTTCTGTCATATGGGAGCGAGAGACATTAGTGACACTCACCATAATTAGCCTCATGCAGAGAAGTTGCTGGTTTTGTACTAACTCACTTATGCTAACCGCTAACGCACTAGTTGCTAGCATGCTAACCGCTAACAGTGTTCAAGCTATCAAGCTAATCGCTAATACTAACCAGTCGTAATACACGATTCAAAGTAGTACTAAATAAAGCAGCAATATCTAAACTGACACAATAGATCAAAATCATATATCAGCTCACCTGCGGCGTATAAATATACATTAATGTCATGACTGCGTCACACAAGACATTCTCCGGTGAGATGGCTGACGGGGCGTAAACTTTTCAGCTCAGTTGTGCTTCGTCCCAAAACTACAAAGAGTTAAGTGCTAGTGCTAATTTTCTCACTGCTGTGGCGAAGATTCACTAACAGAGTCCGGCGACAGCACCTCGTCTACGTAAAGACGAGTGAATCTGGAATTCAGGAAAATTCAGTTTCATTTCAGACTCTGAAACAGAAGGGGAATTTCCTGAAGCCTCAAGGGGGCGTGTCGTTTCGCTTTTGCCGGAATCACGTGACTGACTCATCCGGCGCCTCATCTGGTTTTAGGAAAGGCTCGTGCACATGGATGTCTGTCTGTTGAATTATATAGTATTGGAGGTTTTTTTTAAATCCATGAATCAATATTCAGTCAACCTAATTCAGTAAACTATTTTTTAAATTAATTTCTTTTGCAATTCACAATGAACTTTACATTTACTTCTTATCTAATATATGACGAATATAAAAAAAGAAAAATAAATGGTTTGTATGACCTCAATCTATCTCATAAACTCTATTATTATTGTATTTTAACCTCTCCTTTTTCCCTCTTCAATTGATTTTCTATATTGTGTGTTTTAATCACTTGATTTGTGTATTCAAGTCAAGTAGACTTTTATTGTCATTTCAACCATATACAGTTCAGTACACAGTGAAACGAAACAACGTTCCTCCAGGTGCTACACACAACATAACAAAAACCCACTAGCTAACTAAGAAACCTAATTAGCTGACTAGCTGAGACAAAAGAGATTAACATTATAAATTAAATGAAAAATACTGAATCCGTAACACGGAATGGCGAATTTATCTTCTGTTCAAAGATTCCAAAGAGCTTGTTAGTTGTATTCATGTTCATAATAAAATAATAATAAAAAGCAGAAAGAAAGATAAGGACTTTTTTTTATTTGTTCTTCACTTTTCCCTTCTGTACTAGTTCTTGACCTAATTTTCAAAGATTCGGAGATGGTGATTATGTGCATAAACATTAGCCTTCGGACAGTGGATTTTCAAACCACAAACACACAACTGACACACGACTCTCAGTGATGAATTCTATGGAATGATATCCCGAACATTTTTCAAAAGGAATTGTAAATAGCATTTGCAATTGCGTTTTCCATATGTGGACGCATAAAGTGTGACATAAATCAAATGCAATTATAAACATTGCATTACCGTTTGCTTTTTCACCTTCGTGAACGCACACTGACTGCCAAATTTCAAATGGAAAAGCAAAGTTCATTTGCAGGTGCATTTCCCATATGTCTTACAAGTCATGATCCTGTCATATTTAAATAGCAAAATCAATTAGCACGTCTGCTTTTTCACTTTCTCTGTGTCGCGCATGTAGCCTGCCAAAACTCAAACGCAATAGCTAATCCATTTGCAGTTGCATTTCCAACACGTTACACGGAAACCTGTCAATCAGCATCAGGGGAGGGTCTATACTGTAGGGCGTGAATCTATGGGGAGTGACGTCACTCGCAGTCGCCGACCAAGAGGGGGAAATTTGAGCAATGGAGGTGAACCGCGGTAAAGTTGGTGTTATGCGCTAAAATGCACCCCTGCCATGGAATGCACACCCACAAAATCTATCAAATATATTAGGACATCACAATAAAATTTTTTATTATTATTATTATCAAATATATTATACTTTATCATCAAATATATGATGACTATTTTAATAAACCCTAGGCATGTGACAAATTAATACATGAAAATTAAGACACAAATACTCATTCTTCTTCTTTGTATTTCGGCTGTTCTTCTTCTTCTTCT
Source organism: Clarias macrocephalus (assembly GCA_011419295.1). NCBI lineage: Eukaryota > Metazoa > Chordata > Actinopteri > Siluriformes > Clariidae > Clarias > Clarias macrocephalus. The sequence goes on along the minus strand of JAAGKR010007985.1, from coordinate 29,269 downwards.
TCTTCTTCTTTGTTCTTTCAGGGGTCGCCACAGCGAATCATCTGCCTCCATCTAACCCTATCCTTTGTGTGGCAAGATAAGTGAAGCTATTCCTACCTGTTCTCTGGTTGGCCCCTTGTCGATGAATGAATTGTCCTATCATAGGTGAGTGTAAGACTATTTAAGCCAGTTGGTAAGGTTGCTTGAGGTTATGGGCCACGCCCCCCTCGCGGCCGTCCAGAACAGGAGCTGGAAGTCCAGTGCTGGTATTTTGGCTGAGGTCGCCCTTTTTGCACAGGTAAGGATGTCAGTCGAGGTGCATGGTTTTAGTTGGGATTTGTATATTATAGTGGTGTAACTTCTGTGGCATTTACACATTCTAGTAAGCTGAATTCAGCCAGCGGATCCGGGCATTCACCTGGTGTTGTGGACGTGTTTGTTCCTCTCTATAAACTTGCTGAACTGACTGAACTCTCAGCTTCCCGGAGTGAGGCTTATCTGCCCTTCCGGCGAGACTTAATACCGAATTGCAGGGTATGTATTCAAGCTGTTCGCGTTTATGCAGTGCGCTCTGCCGACGATGAGCTTTAATTGTAACTTTTGTTATATAGACTGGTGGCGACTGGTGTTTTGCCACGGCTGTTTTTTTGTTTTATTTTACCTTCAGTTGTGTTACCGCTGCGTTGCCCTGCTGCTTTGTGGCAGCGGCGGTTTCGTCATTTTTTTTATTTTTTTTGCTTAAGTCTGTTTTTTTTTTCTTATTATTTAAAGTTTGGGTTTTGTGTTTTTTTTTTTTTTCTGTTACGATTCTTTTCGCCGATGCTCTGTTCACTTTAAGGCTATGCCTTAAAGTTTATTTGTTCCGTGGTTCACAGCCTTTTGGGTTATAAATCCCTGTGTGTGTGGTTGTGCCGGTGTATGTGTGCGCGCGCATCTTCCTTTCCCTGGTTTTTGTGAATGAATGCAAGTGAGTATCGTGTGTGTGTGTGTAGAGAAAGAGAGCACCTGTAGAAAAGACCGTGTGGGAAAGATCTTATTGGGGTGAGTTTAAGCTAACTGTAGTGTGTGTGTGTGTGTGTGTGCAGGTGAGTTGGCTCTCTGACCATAAGATTTTCTTGTTTCTTTTTTTTGGTTTATTTATTTTGTTTTCTTTGGAGTTGTTAGTTTATTGTTTTCTTGTGTTTATGGGCCAGTCCGAAGAGTGGGTAACTTTAACCCTAGTAGCTGTGAGTGATTTGTATTTTGTTTAAGATTGTGATTAATTTGTTCTCTTTTTGTACAGGAGCCGGTGCTTAAGGCAGCAGTGGAGTTTCGGGTTTTCTTTGAGTGTGGAATATGTGCACGTGTGTGTGAAAGTCACCAGTGTGATTGTAGACTGCTGTGCTGCGTAGGCCGATTGCGCCCATAGGCCCTGCTGCCTAGCCATGGTTCCTGTGTCTAAAGCTCTGTATGTGCGGGTTGCTCACCAGTTTACTTGAGAACCACTGGCCCTGATTGTTTATTGATTTTCCTTTTTTTATTCTTTAATTTTGTCTGATTATATTATAATATTTATTGTAATAAACTTCATTATTTTTGGATATCCTAGTCTCTTGCCTTATCCGGTGAACTTGTGTTGCCTTAGATGAGATTTTCTTAATCAGGGTCCCTGGCCTTTATCCAGGGTGGTGCAATCGGATGTTCCTTGTATTACAAGTCTGTCAATTCCTTAGCGCTCCGCCACATTCGTATCCTCTTCTCTCATGCCAACTAACTTTATGTCCTCTCTCACTACATCCATAAATCTCCTCTTTGGTCTTCCTCTAGATCTCCTGCCTGGCAGTTCTAACCTCGGCATCCTTCTACCGATATAGTCACCATCTCTCCTCTGAACATGTTCAAACCCCCTCAATCTGGCCTCTCTGACTTTATCTTCAAAACATCTAACATGGTTTGTCCCTCTGATGAACTTATTCTCAATCCTATCCATCCTTGTCACACCCAAAGAGAACCTCAACATCTTCATCTCCTCTGCCTCCTGTCTTTTCTTCAGTGCCACTGTCTCTAAGCCGTAGAGCATCTCTGGTTTCACCACTGTCTTGTACACCTTTCCTTTCATTCTCGCTGATACTCTTTTATCGCACAGCACACCTTTTCTCCACCCGTTCCAACCTGCCTGTACACGCCTCTTCACCTCCTTTCCACAATCACTATTACTCTGGACCGTTGACCCTAAGTACCCAAGTCCTGCACCTTCTTTACCTCTGCTCCCTGTTGCCTCACCGTTCCACTTGGGTCCCTCTCATTCACACTCATGTATTCCGTCTTGCTGTGGCTAACCTTCATTCCTCTGCTTTCCAGAACATACCTCCACCTCTCCAATTTTTCCTCCACCTGCTCTCGCTCCAAAGCACAATGTCATCTGCAAACATCATAGTCTATGGAGACTCCTGTCTAACCTCATCTGTCATCCTGTCCATCACCAGAGCAAACAAAAAGGGACTTCCTTGATGCAGACCCACCTCCACCTTGAACTCTTCTGTCACACACCTACAGCACATCTCACCACTGTCTTACAGCTCTCATACATGTCCTGCACCACTCTAACATACTTCTCTATCAGCATCCTCAACGCTAATACTGCATCTGCTGTACTCTTTCTAGGTATGAAACCATATTGCTGCTCACAAATGCTTGCCTCAGCCCTTAACCTAGCTTCCACTACTCTTTCCCAAAGCTTCATTGTATGGCTCATGAGCTTTATGCCTCTGTAATTGCCACAGCTCTGCACATCTCCCTTGTTCTTAAAAATCGGCACCAATACACTTCTCCTCCATTCCTCTGGAATCCTCTCACTCTCCAAGATCTTGTTAAACAAACTAGTTAGAAACTCTACTGCAACCACTCCTAAGCACGTCCATAACTCCACAGGTATCTGCTGCATGTGTCATCGGGACCAACAGCCTTTCCACTCTTCATCCTCTGTAATGCCCTCCCATCTCTAGGATCCTTCCCATCTCTCTGTTTCGCCAACCTGTACAGATCCACCTCTCCCTCCTTACTGTCCAACCTAGCATTCAAGTCCTCATATGCTCTTTGTTTGGCCTTTGCCACCTCTACATTCAACTTATGCTGCATCTCCCTGTACTCCTGTCTACAACCTTCTGTCCTCTTGGTGTCCCTCTTCTTCTTAGCTAACCTCTTCCTCTGTATACACTCCTGTACTTCCTTGTTCCACTACCAAGTCTCCTTGACCACCTGAGGATACACCAAGTACCCTCCTACCTGTCTCCCTGATCACCTTAGCTGAAGTTGTCCAGTCAACTGAAGGCATCTCCTGACCACCCATAGCCTGTCTCAACTCCTCCCTAAATACTACACAGCATTCTTCCTTTTTCAACTTCCACCACTTTGTCCTCTGCTCTGCCTTTGTCCGCTTCACCTTCCTCACCACCAGGGTTATTTTACACATCACGATTCTGTGTTGTCTGGCTACACTCTCCCCTACCAATACTTTGCAGTCATTGATCTCCTTCAGATTACAACGTTGACACAAAATGTAGTCCACCTGCACTGAAAAAATGGATAAGGGGGTTGTATACTTTACAAATGTGCAGCTTATATATGCTACATAATTGAGTTATGTTCTCCTTCTAATCATGTATCAGTCTTTTTAAAATTCTTTAAATTTAGGCGAATGTGTAACCAACAAGTGTTAGTCATGTTAACAACACTGAAAATAGTTTTACTTACAGTCGGTGTTAATGCTTATGTTAGCTTCCCTAACGTACAATTTAGCTAATCCCGGTATAATTTTATGGACCACTATATCTTGTGTTTTCGAAGGTTTTGAGAAGTAACATAGCTAGAGCTACCGTATATCTGTATAATAAGCAAAATAATGTTACCCAAGTTTAGACTACAATAAGTAGAGTAACTTATCACTAGCTAGCGCTGGGAATGTGGTCATGATTAAAAAACAAAACGTAGCACAAACATGTCAGGACATATGTAACGTAAACTTTTACCGCACAGTTTAAAAACTTGTTGCGGTGTGATAACGTTAAATAGTAACAATTTAAACAGGCCTTTTGAAATGGCGGGCGGTTACTGTAAGAAGCTAACTGTTCCGCTACATTTTATTATTAATGCCTTAACCACTTGTCCGCGCTACTTTCGTGGACTTTCACGTTTATATTTAAATGAATGTGAATTATTGGGGAACATCGGTGCTAGTGTCTTATGCTTTTCTAGAAATTCCGGTTCTGACCAGGTGTTGTGTAGAGATTGGTTCTCCCATCAAGATACGTTTTCATAGCCCCACCCCCGTGAAAACAGTGCAGGGAGCGTGTATTCAGGGCAAGGCTCGGCCGCGATAGGTTTGGCGTGTACTACTGAGCTGCTACGGAACGCAGTAAAGGCCAAAATGGACATTGGTACCGTTTTTCACCCGATTTGAAAATAAGACGCATCATAACATGTGCTGTATTATTTTTTTGTCTCTTCCATTTCAGGGATTAAAAATAACAATGTCCATTTAGGCCTTTACCGCGCTCCGTAGAAGCTCAGTGGTACACGCTAAATCTCTCGCGGCCGAGCCTTGCTCTGAATACACTCTCCCTGCGCCGTTTTCATGGGGGTGGTGCTATGAAAACGTATCTTGATGGGAGAGCAAACTTGGACACAACACCGGTTCTAAATTAGTATGGACCAGGAGCATTTCTTTGTCACTTTGGGAACAGTGAGTTAGATAAACCTTCAGAACAATCATTAATCTTGTTCATGGTACAGTCTCGTCTGTCTCTACATTGCTCAGTGGAGTGTTTGCTCATCTAACCTGATTTCAAAGGCAACTGCCAAAGGTGGTCCTCTTAGCAGCATGGAGATAGCATAGAGAACATGCATTGGGTGACAATCGTCATTAACAAGTATGCTGGGTAAGGTGTTATATGCAGTAAAGCATTAACGAGTAATCACAGCAAGAGTAATTAAACACACCTTAAACAAGCATACAATAGAGAAAATGTGTGTTTAGTTTTCAAATTGGTCTCCCAGCAACCATGTGGTTGGACTTCAACCAGGTTTTGTAGACTTTCTGAGGGTCTCGGAAAGCTCCATCCACCCACAAGAAGTTGAAGCTTGATAAATAATAGGTTCTGCCTTGATCAATAAGTGTGTGTGGCAATAGTTAATTTGAAATGTAATGTTTTCTTGTATAGGTATTTGCTGTTCGTCTTGTGGACCACTGAACTCCACTTTGTTGTGAGGGGTTTGTTTACAAAAGCTCTGTAGTGGTGAGTATTCAGATGCATTTGTTGATGTACTTGACATGTTTAAATTTATGTCTACATAATAAACAAGTAAATGACTGCATTCAAATGATAATAGGGAATAAGGAATGTTTAGGAGGATTTATGTACTCTGAGGAGGTATGTTACATTGACTGACCCAGCACCCTTTGTGTTTTTTTTTTTTTTTTTTTTTTTTCCCCCCCCAGTCAATGTGGAAGTGTAAAGGGTGCTCAGCTGTAGTTGCAAGTAGGTCTGAAGTACTTAACCATTACAAACGCAAGCATCCAGATTTTGGACGCACCAGCCGATATCCATGTGCATATTCTGAATGCCCGTGCACATTTAAGACATGGAATGCTTTGATAGTACATCACAGTAGAGTGCATTCCACACATCTTGGTCAGACTCCAAAAGAGCAATATTCTGTTATCACTTATGTCCATGCAAGAATCTAGCTAATGAAAGAGAGTACTTTGTTCACATCAATGCACATCTGAAAAGTAATGAAAATGTGTCTTGCATGTTTGTTGGCTGTTCATTTGAAACTAGTATTTATGGGACTTTTAAATCTCATAAGAGTCGTCGACACACACCTTACAGCCTAACTGATTTTAAACCTGGTATTGTGAGAACAACTACAGTAGCATCTCCGCCATTAGATGACTCATTTGCAGAAGGCCAGGACAAGGAGTGTGTAGAACAGGAAGCGTCCAGTACATCCCTAGATTGGAGATGTCAAAACAAGGAACTCCCAGATCTAATAGAGAAGCAGCTTGCAGTAGCCTTATTGAAGTTGGAATATTTAATCCATGTGCCAGGTACAGCTATTGATGAATTTTTGCAAGAACTTGACTACTTACTAAGCTCTTTATCAATCCCATTATCTAAAGGTATTATTAGTGATATTCTTCAGTGTCACAATGTTCAAGTTGATGAATCTGTAGTTACAGAAATCACTACAGCAGTTTGCTCGTCTAACCTGATTTCAAAGGCAATTGCCAAAGGTGGTCCTCTTAGCAGCTCATATCAACGTAAACAATATTACAAGGAGCAATTCTGTGTTGTGGAGCCAATTACCTACATACTTGATCATAAAAACAAACACACCTTTCAGTATGTCCCGCTCTTAAAATCCCTGCAGCAGATTTTAAATAACAAAACAATTGTTGATAAGGTTATTGAAAATCACAGAGGACAGCAGGATACTGAAATTGACTCTTCCTATGAATTAAGGGGACCTGAAGATGGTTTGCATTATAAAGAAAGTAGCTTTTTGAATGGCAAAGAGTTAAGAATAACATTGCGTCTTTACGTTGATGATTTTGAGACCTGCAATCCCCTTGGCACTTCTCGTAAGAAACATAAGCTTTGTGGTGTTTATTGGACACTAGGTAATTTGCCACCAGGTTCTCACTCTTCATCATCTATTTATCTTGCAGTGCTTTGCAAAAGTGGTGATGTAAAAGTGTACGGTTATGACAAAGTTTTAGAACCTCTCCTGCAAGATCTTAAAATACTGGAGGATCATGGTGTTTATGTGTCTTTAGTAGGTACATTTCTTAAAGGAACAGTGCAGTGTGTTGTGGCTGATAACTTGGGAGCACACAGTATTGCTGGTTTTAATGAGAATTTTTCAGGTGATTATTTCTGCCGTTTTTGCATTGCAAAAAGATGTGATATTGGCTTTCACTGTGTTGCATCTGGTGCTTTCAGCCTGAGATCTAAAGTGGTCCATGCAGATCATGTAAGAGCAGCTATTGAGAATAATGCCCATTGTTTTGGAGTTAAGCAAGAATGTGTTCTTACCAAGAATTTGTCTTATTTTGATGTTGTTTCTGGTTTTCCTCCTGATGTTTCTCATGATATATCCGAGGGTATTGTGCCAGTTGAGCTGGCCTCCTGCTTGGTATCACTAATATCAAAGAAATTATTCACATTAGATGACCTCAATAAGGCTATATTATCTTTCCCATATAAATGGTCAGACAAAACAAATAAACCACATATTGTGCCACAGAGTTTATTTGGTCGAAAAACTATTGGGGGCAATGCCCATGAAAATGTGCCAGAGAAAGAGCCAGCATGGCTTGTGTTGATGGATTTAAAAGATATTGTTGAGTTAGTGGTTGCTCCAGTGCATAATGATGAATCAATTTCATATCTTGAAAGCAAAATAATTGAGCACAGACAGAGGTACCAAGAACTGTTCCCTGGTGCCAGGCTTTTACCTAAGCACCACTATCTTGAGCACTATCCTCAGATGATAAGGTTTTTTGGCCCTCTGGTTACAGCTATGGACAATGCGATTTGAAGCAAAACATAGTTTCTTTAAGCAGATTGTAAAACACACCAGCTGCTTTAAGAACATACCTCTGACATTGGCTTCAAAACATCAGCTGATGATCGCTTTCCACATAAACTCATCATCTTATGGTAAATCAAGCCTAGATCTAATGTATCCACAGTCCCACTTGATGTTCTGAAAGAGGAGGTGGCTCAGGCTGTTAGGTCAAAATACCCCAACACATCTGAAGTGCACTTGGCTAAGGCTGCCTCAAGTAATGGCATAGCTTACAGCAAAGGTATGATGGTTGCTTATGGATCATTAGGTGGACTACCAGAATTTGCTGAAATCAAGCATGTGTGTGTTATAAGTGAGAAGTTGTTCCTCATTGTGCAAATGCTGTGTGGGTGGTACACTGAACATTACAGAGCTTTTGAACTAAGCTCATCACCATCAAGAGAATTAAAGCTTGTGGCAGTCACTGAACTCAGTGACATCTATCCATTGGCCGATTATATGGTTGGAGCAAACCGCATGGTGACCTTAAAAAGGCATATCCTGGTAAAAGGTTAGTTAACTGTGAAACTCGAGATTAACAACTCAACAACGACTCTGGCTGAATTCTAATTCTATCTGATTGAGTAATTGTGAAACCTGACATCTGTGTTTGTGTGTGTGTGTTTGTGTGTGTGTCTTTACTAAGTACTATGCCAGTTTTTTTTTTCTTCTACAGAGAAGTAGAAGGATGAATTCCGTGGTTATTCTCAAAGCACTGCTGAGTGACAACAGCAGCCAAAGATTGACTTTTAAAAATGGACTTCCTGGATCTGTTATTGAACTTGTTAATGAGGTGCAAAGACAGTGTGGCCTTAAGTTTAACTTCAAACTTCAGTTTATGGATGCACTATTTGGAAATGAGTTTATGAACCTCACCTCAATGGATGAAGTACAAGATAGAGGGACAATCAGAGTAATCCCCATTGCTGAACTTTCAACTCCTCTGTCTGATGATGGTCCTTCCACATCGTCATCTGCTATTCGCCATCACCCTCTTGATGAATCTTCATCCCTATCTAGTGGATGTGTTGATACTGACATATTGTCTTCACCAGATTCAGAGTTCCTCCAGTTCTGGGTCACCTTGGCCTTCCATGTTCTGTGTTCCTCAGTTTAGTTATGATGCTGAGCTGAAACTAGAGCGAGGCAATGCAGCATACAGAGAAAAGGGTGCGTTGCTTATTCCAGATCCTAAACTAAAGTCAAACATTCTTGATGGCTTGGTGCAGGAAATAGTCCGCTATAAGGTTTATGTCACTGATAAAGAGTTTAACACTGTTGGAGAGGCCCTCATCTCAAAGCATCCCTGCCTGAAGGAAAAAGGTTCGTTTACTGGATACGCTGGATGGAAAGCTAGCTTGAAGAATAAAATGGCGATCTACCGCACTCAGTTGAGAAAGTTGGGATGCCCCGAGGTGATGCTGAACTCTCTCACGCATAAACCTGAGGGCAAATCAAGTGCTGCGTCGGCCATAAAAAGACCAAGGCGGTCTGAAGTGAACTACTGCCCCCCCTTTCCTACTGGAGAATCTGAGGAAAGCCTTGAGAGTGTTAGAGTGGCTCTTCTTTCAGATGTTAAGAGAAGGAACAACAGGGAGGTAATCAGGATGAAAATGGAAAAGACATTTGCATATAGGAGACATGAGGTGGTTCGTGACACACCCATGATAGAAGACTTCCAGGCGAGGTGGCCAGGACTTTTTGAAGTGAGCGAGGTATGTGATTAATGAAATTTGCTTGAGATGTGTTTAAGAATGATTTCTATGTTAATTTTGTCTCTTTTTCCATGTTCATTGCTGCCTATTGTATATTTCATGAATGTTCAGGTGCTTATGTTATCAGCGGGTTCTGTTGACTCACATATACATGAATTAATAACTACAAAAAAATGTTGCCACAAAAATATCAAACGAATTATTGAATATACACTAAACACTCATCACTCACTCATTGTCTATACTGCTTTATCCTGTATTCAGGGTCGTGGGGGGGGCCTGGAGCCTATCCCAGGAGACTTGGGGCACAAGGCGGGGTACACTCTGGATAGGGTGCCAATCCATCTCAGTAAATATTAAATAATTACAACAAAAGATTATTAGAGATTAATAGACTTACTATTAAGTGGGTACTTAAATAGTAAAGAAATTATCAATTGTGGAATCAAGATACTAGAAATTACCTCACTAATGTTCCTGGCAACTTATGTTTTTATTGTAATTTTATTTCTTTTATCATTCTTGTTTCAGATCAATGCCGAATTTAAGCGCATTACCACCAGCCTCTACAATCCAGATTTCTTTCGCAGGTGTCCCAGTACTTTTGAACCTCTGAAAATAAAATAATAAAACCTTACAGACATGTGGGAATTCACCCAACCTGGCAACACTGAGTAAATGTTTGTTGTAGTAAATGTGCTTTACGCGTGCGCACCGCGAAGACCCACAATGACAAACACACACAGAAATAAGTTAAGACAACAACAAATATAACAAAATGTATTTAAAAAAGTGTAAATCACTCAGAATTTTCCTGTAGGTTAAATATGAAAATAAAAATATTGTATTTATTTTTAAACAAATGTGCAAAACCTTTTAAAATAAATGAATAAAATAACTATATAAATGCATCAGCGGTATCAAGAACAAATGCAAATGTGCAAGTGAAAGAAAAATGCAAACAGGAAAATTCTGTAACTGCAAATGTACAAATACAAGAATAAAATGTAAATAAAATATGAAGATATCAAAAAGGACTAATTAACTGTATACACAGACTGACATGCAAACCATGTGTGCTTCATTCAGTTTACGGAGATTTGCATTCAGAAAGATTAGTGCCGGCACTGTAGAAGGGCTGAGTCTGAGTCTGCTTCTTCTGTCAGAAACAATCTGGCCTGTTGTAGAGAAGATTTGGCCACAACGCACAACCTAGTCTTCATAACGGTGTCAGGGCTTGAGATCACCAGCGGTGCGAGGGATCAGCTGTTCAGCCATGAAGCACTTTACCTCCAGCATAGCCCCAGTGGTGGGATTTTGGGTCCTTGGTCTTCGCCCCATGACCCTCTCTCACACACCTGAGGCGCTGTCTCACTTGGAGCAGCACCATCCTTGTTTGTCCTCTGTCGTGGCTGCCTGTGTAGCTACATTCACCACTCTTGCGATAACATCCTCTGCATTTCTGTCATAGATAATGAATGCGTTTTGAAACGATGATCCAAAAAGCATTGCCTCTGCAAGAGCTCTTACTCTCTCCACTGCCCCAAACCATTTGTCCAAATCACCTTACACACAGTTCCATAGGTAAAGAGGATTCTTTGCTTGTAGGCAATAATTCTTTGCAGCCCTGGTGCCATAAGAATGACGTCTGAACTCATCACAAATCTGTGGAAGGATAAGGATTTTCTCCTCACACAGTTTGAGTTAAACAGGGCTTACTAAAGAGTAAACATGAGAGCAGGGACGCGACCAGCACCAGCGGGTGAAGACGGTTCACTCTGGCAGTGTCTAGAAAATAATTCAGAAACACAAAGTCACTGTACATTAAAAGTTTAATTCTGTAGGATTTTAGGTGTTAAGGTTGTAACATTAGCTCACCTCTCGGATGTGTGGGTTTTGGTCTTTCTTTAGGCACTGGCATAGAGGGGAGGAAAAAAAAATACTGTAATACTTCATAATATACGAACACGTTCAGGCCAAGATAACAAATCTAGTTACCTGACTAGCTAATATGGTTTTAATAAAAAGACATACTGTACACATTGCTAATGATGGTGTACATAATAAATTACTACTGCTGTCAAGATCAAAGTCATTGTGTGCGAAAAATTATTTTAATGATGCATAAACACAGATATTCCATTCAGTTCATTATGGAAAAATACCATATCATTATTTGTTTGTGGGGAAATTTATGTACACCAGAAGCATTTTTTTTTGTATTTAATTTTGTATTTATTTGTTTGTATTTGAATGAGCAAAACATTGCAGTTTCTCTATGAGCCTACGGTGCACTTTAACCTATACAAATAAAAAACCATGCAAATCAAAAAGGCCCCTGGGTGTAGTCATATGTTAGTGTCTTTTCCCTGGTGATTCCTGTCCCTAAATATACATATACACTTCACACAGAATTATACATAATGTGTGCTCACAGTTGGGCTCAGTGATATTAATATAAAGAAAAGATACATTAGTCAGACTAATGACTAATGTTCTGTACATTAGTCAGAACACACCATTTCAATGATATCCTTATGTTTCATACATTGGAGGATGAGAAACCAATCTCAGAAAAAAAAAATCTGTCTGTCTGTATGTCTGTATTTCTGTCCAGCGTCACACGAAACTGTTTCGACAGAATTAAATAAAACTTTGCCAGTCCTTCAGTATTTTCTATTTTCTATTTCTAATTATATTAGTAGCATATTTTAAAGTAGATTAAAATTAAATCCGACACATAACTGTTCATAACATTGCTTTTACTCAACATTTAAATTTCACTGATGGTGCAGGTTAAACTTCAGGCAGATATCCAAGCACTGCAAATGATTCAGTAAATCCACTAAAACCTCACTAAATTTTCAGTAAACTTTTTAACTCTTTACTACTGTTAAACCTTGGATTGTGAGCGTAATTTATTCCAGAAACATGCTCGTAATCCAAAGTAATTAAAGCAAATTACCCCATAAGAAATAATGGAAACTCAATGAGTCCTTTCACAACCCAAAAAATACTCATAAAAATACAGTAGAAATAAAAAAAAATTCTATTTTCTAAAAAATATTCTATTTTATTCTACTTTACCTTTGGAAATAATCGTGGCTGGTGTTAGACGAGAGAGGAGGGGGGGGTGGTATTGTATAGGACAACTTTCATCATCACTACCGGAGTTACTGCTGTCTGACAGAGTGTCTCTGTATCATCACTGGAATCTTTTTCTTTTTGTGTGACTTTAACAAGGAACCTCTCTAATGTCACTTGCTTTTGCCTCCTTTTGAGGATTTGCCGGAAATGTGCCATTGCTACAAATGCTACAGACTGTTTGACCTTTTTTTCCCTCATGAGGGCCGCTGTTGCAGTGCAGTTACTAAAGAACAGTCACTACACTTGGACTCAAAATTTAAAAGATGCTTTACACACACATATACACACACATGGTACCTATATTGACTATACATGTATGTGCACTGAGACTGAGCATGGGAGACGATTACCCACAATCCCACAGTGCGAGAGAGAAGAACTATTGGCTCGGTTGTGATCATGTGACTCTCGGCAGACAAAGTGCATGTGTACTACTCGTTTATTAAGATAAAATGTATTTAAAAGTTTTGTTCGTCTTGCAAAACGCTTGCAGACCAAGTTACTCACAATCTAAGGTTCCAGTGTGAATAGTAGTGATGGGAGTCACCAGTCATCTCTTGATAAAATAAAAATCAATAGCTTGTTGTTGATTCAATTAAAATTGCAATCACAATTTTATAAATGTCACAATTCAATATTACATTTTCCCAAAGATGTTTTTACAGGTTTAAATAATAAACTTTAAAAAAGTTTAATGGGTAATTAAATGTAGCCCATTTCTTAAAACATTCGTTTTTCTCAATTAAAAACCAAGCAAGCATTTAAACACTACAAACTAAGTTCAAATGCAAGCGTTTAACATTTAACTTTAACTTAAACACAAAGCTACATTGTTACTGAGCAGCATGTATCTCTGTCTTCTGCCAGAATTATTATTTCTAAACGCAAATAATTAATTCCTAACACACAAGATGAAAATAGTTTAGAGCGCCACCTGTAGGATCATAAAGAAACTGTGATGTTTTACCGCCTCAAACGCCTCCAAAATCTCAAAACTCAACTCGACAGTGAGAGCGCAGGTCAAGTGGTTGTGAGCACGCAGGGCTTCTAACAGACATGATTGATGTCTAATTAGAGATAATTAGTGATTTGATACTTGTGTGTGTGTAATCAGAGTGTTTGAGACAATTTTTCTGACAGAGGTCGGAGAAAAAGGCAGATGGAAGGCTTTTAACGTGTGTGAGTTTTGATAATGTAATCTCAAAAAATGCATTTCTGTTGCGCCACTCGGAAGCTTCTGCGCTCGGTACAGAATCGTTTATATCTAAGGATGATCGGCCAATCACGGTTATCTCTATATAATCACACTTACATTAAGGCATTTAGCAGATGCCCTTATCTAGAGCGACTTTATATATCATCATTATATATTTGAGCAATTGAGATTTAAGGGCTCAAGAGCCTAACAGTGGGAATTTCGTGGTTGTGTGGTTTGAACTTGGGACTTTCCAAACCGTATCCAATGCCTTAACCACTGATCTACCACTGACCCTGGGATGAAAAATAGCCAACACTGTATTTAATATAAATGTATTAAAGACCAGTTTACTGATATAAAATCACTTACCAGAGACTGAGAGATTTACACGGCTGATTGTCCTGAGAGGAACAGATCTCTTGGTGCGTCTCACTGTCTGGTAGCTGGTGTAGACTCCTGTATCAGTCAGTCTCAGATTGTGTAACACCAGTGAACAGTTCCCCTTACGCAGCTCCTCCACAGGAACGTCCACACGACCCTCATATCCCTCATCCTGATACGACCTCTGATCCAGTCTCTCAAACACAGTCTCAGATTCAGTGATCCATCTAATATACAGTGTGTCAGTGTCTACACTCGTCAGTTCACACGGCAGGACGGCTGTAGAACCCACTGGGCCAGATACACTGATCTGAAGTAGAGCAGAGAAGGTGTCTGAAATATGAAAATGAAAATCTAGATAAGTCATGTATTTTAAAACAATACTCTGAAAAGAAGTGCAATATACCGTAAATATGTTATATCGCCCACCTTTATTATTGAGAGTACATGCAATGCATTTAAATTCCACAACTTCATGTTTCATCTGTTATTTACACTGTGCAGAAGAAGAAGCACTGATCGGGAAGTTTTTAAGGATTAATTTTAGGATTTTGAGGATTAATGATTCTTCTCAAATCATTGGCAGTTAATTTGGATCTTTTTTCTCAACATGTTTCTTGTGACCGTGTTGTCTATTTGCAACAAAATGTTTGATGGTTTTGTGATCAAACCCCAATATCTTAGCAATTTCAAAAGAGCGATACTTACCCACACATATTCTGATCCACATAATGTAGATAAGAAAAAAGGAAGTCATGGGTCCCACTATGGAAAATAAATAAATAATAGATATTACCTTACCTGTAGTAAAAAAACAAACAATAATCACTTGTTCATGTAAAGTATTTTCATAAACGTAACACAATGCACGTATTTTATAGTCAAAGCAGAGAGAGAGAGAGAGAGAAAGAGAGAGAGAGAGAGAGAGAGAGAGAGAGAGAGAGAGAGAGTTCTCCTAAATGTGTAAAGCAGTGTTTATTTCATAGATATAAAAATAGACATTTACCCCTGAGTATTCAGAGTTTTCCAAATCCAGACAATCCACATCCAATGAACAGTCAAATATGATAAATGTGATAAATGTGATACTCCTGATCCATAATAGTGACACGGGCAGGTATTTAAGTCCTGAAATGAAACATCGCACATCGGATCATTCATACTGTATAACAAGCTGTTATTCACTTCCTCAACACGTTTTTTTTGCTCAACTCACTTCCTCGCTTGCGTTTAAGTTCTAAGAATTCTCTTCTCGCCCCGCCCCCCTGCATGCGTTTAAGTTCTAAGAATTCTCTTCTCGACCTCTCATTGAATATAAATTCACAGACGGAGAGCCCATTGCTTAACAGAGGAGAATGTTTTTATTGTGGTATTTTATGTGTGGTTTGCTCATACATACAGATGGTTTGTGTGTATAGGTGTATGATATTTTAATATGACAATTCATTTTAAAATGAAATATTAAACATAAATAGGGTGAGAAAAACAAATTGTCTTCATGTCTGAGATTCCTTTTAGCACTTAATTTAAGCAAGAAACAGACTTTTTATACACATTCTTAATTGCAGATGCTGAAGTGACAGACACACAATGTGGTACAGTACGAATATTTTGAGTGTCCCTTATAATGTCTCCTATAAAGAACAAAGACTGTCTCCTATTTTCCTTTGCTGAAGTTGGCAACCCTACATATGAGGGAAACATTAAGCCGCAGTCAGCGTTTACTCACACACTCATCGCCTATACAGCTTAATCCTGTTCAGGGTCACAGGGGGCCTGGAACCTATCCCAGGAGACTTAGTGCACACGGTGCCACTTAAGACAGGGTGCCAATCCATCATAGGGCACACACACTCACAGGTAATTTTGAGAATGCTAATTATCCTGCAGGTCTTTATAAGGAAAACAGAGTACCCTGAGTAAACCCATCAGGCACAGGGAGAACAGCGACAGGAATAGCACCTGGCCAGGAATTGAACCCGGACCGTGGAGGTATAAGCTGACAGTACTAACCACTACACCACTGTGCCACATAGTTGGTGTTTAATTATCTTTAATTATCTATCCCACCCATTCTCCCCATTAAAGAACAAATCTCTCCAAGGTTTAACCCATCGACGATCATGCAAAACTTTTTTTGTCTTGTGATCATCACATAGGCCTTTCTATTCATTTATATTTAATTTGACTTGTTTCATGTATATCGATTTAGTTTACTTTTTCAATCACACTTATATTTGCATTACAACACATTGCAATACTTCACTTGCAAACTTGTTTAAATCTGATTAAACGTTTTTACACCATGTATGAGTTTATACTTAATGTACATTTATATACTTACATATTGTCATTTTATGTGGTTTCTCCTAACTCGTGAAATTGCTATGACAGTTATTTACACCAGTGGGTCCAGTTTTCATGATCTCGCCCTGGACCTCACAACACCACAGGCCGGCACTGCCAAGATGTATGTGACTAAATGGTTTATTCTTCGAAGACTGACTGAAAAGTAAACCTATCAACTTGTTATACCTACTTTATTTCGTTACAGTACAGTTTGGAAATGTCATTAAATATTTAATGGATGCCTCCGGTGAGGATGTGAACTCTGTGAGCACCATGGTGAACTTGGTTTGAAGATGGACTCACACGTAGCTGGCATGATTATTAGCGGCAAGAGACGAGGAGGAGCAAGGAGTAGGAGGTCTGGCAGGGGATTGCAGGTAAAGGTGGAGCAGGAGAAGCTGAGAGAGCAGCTAAACTGGGATGGCTTCCGGCTGGCGATATGACGCACGCCGTTCCAAAATGGCGCAGCTCGGGGTGACGTGAGTCCCCGCACCGACCGTAAGGTAAAGACCAGGAGGTCTATGTTTGGCGGGGACCAGGGTGCAGAGGCGCCCCACACCGAGCGTCAGCTGAGAGCGGAGTGTGAGCAGGATGTGCAGCAAGGAGCAGCCTCCCAGTTAGCATGGAGCAGCTTTGGGCGGTGCACCGAAATGAATGAAGTGCGCATTCGAAACCTGCAGGAGCAGGTAGAAATGCTCCAAGGGCTGCTAACTCGGCTAAGCCTCAGGGAAGGCCCCTTCCGCCGCTGCCCAGCGCCCTGCATCAAAGGGGATGGCAAGCTTCCTCCACTGCCAGGTTGCGACGGCGGCGTCCGTTATGCCAGCACGGGCTCTGGGATCTGACCCCAGTCCCGTTTCAAAAGCAGGGTGGAATTTTGCCTGCCCCATGTGCCCTGCCACCCTGCCCAGAGGACAAAAAATTCAGCCTCTGCGAAAGGTGGCCAGACTTTGGACCTTGGGGGGGGGATGCCCTGGACCTCCTGTGGCGCCCCGCAGTTGTGCCCTTTGAGGGGGGTTTATGTCAGGGATAACCAGTAGAGGGAGCCTTCATTTCCCAGTTTGCATCTCGGTTAAGTGACATGGGCGCTCACCTGAACCGAGTTGGTAATTAGTGTAAATAGCTTGTTTTAGTTCCTTTGGGTTGTCTTGCATCTGTTAATTTAAACCTAGTGAATGTGGTTCAAGTTTAGTTCGTGGTTTCCTTGTCTTGATTTATGTTTTCGTTTGTTTTGTCATAAACTGTATTTGGTTGTTTGATTTCTTTATTAATAATAAAAAAAACATCATTCTCAAGAACATCAGGACCTCTGCGTTTATGCCTCAACTTTACATACATGACACTGAGAGAGATGCAACAACCATGAAATGACACAAGAGTTTCTCTGACCACACAGATAAATAATCAGCTGATGGAAAAGCAGAAAAAGCAGATGACAAGATTTGAGACATAAACTCAGGTTGAGATTTTCCTAATTTAAGGTAACAAAACAACAAAAGAAAATGAATTCACAATCTGATAAACCAATTCTCAATTTTGCTGTAATATGTTTTTAATGGTTTCTCAACAAGGTAAGTTAATATACCCCCCCCCCCCCCCTGCCCCACACACACACTTTACATTTAAATTAAATAATAACAAACATTCTTATCATTTTTTTGTAGCGCTGCCACATAAGGGGCATTTTGATTATAGGGGGTAATAAGACATAAGACGGCTAAAGGGTTTAGAAGCTGCTGCGCCTTATTCATTGTGTCCACTAAGGTTGATTTGCCTGTATGTATATAATGTGTATTGGGTCCCGCTCCTACTCTCGCGAGACCTCGCCGGTCGGCACGGGAAGACGGTGACGCACGGGGTCACATGACCCGGAAATAAAGCCGGCCCGGAACAGGGCTCGAGGAGGAGAGAGTTATGGAGAGACAGCGCGCTGATTATATCATTTACACGGAGTTGCTCACGAGACTGACGAAGGCTGTTTCTTGCGGGTTTGTCTTACCATCCAGATTAACACCGACTGGACTGCTTCGCCCCGGTACTCGCACTCCGACATCGGCCTCCCGGTTATTTACCATCGTTTCCGGTGAGACCGATCCATCTCCCTCAGACACTCTTACAATAACACGGACTTTGGACATTCTACATATTCGCACACACTCCGGTTTTTCATTTTCATTTCTTTATTGTTTTTGCTGGATTGGGGCACCTTTTTGTTTCATTTTTGTATAATACACGTATGGTTTGTTTGAATTGGTCTTGGGTTTGTGATTCTTGCTCACTGAGTTTTAAAGCACTCCGTCACGAAGACAAAGATCTGTCCTTTTGTGTAGCATCGGGTGTTTGTATTATATCTGAGCGTTACATTTTGTTCATCCTTACTTCACCATTAGCATTTGAGTACAAAATTACAGTTTTAACACCAAACAAAAGAAAAAATACTTCTCAATTAAATTGGCTTAGTCTCTCATGAAAACAGACTTTAGGTAAAATGTAGAGAGATTTTAATGTCTCTGTGCTGTCGATGAAGAGAAAAAACAGAAACTGTCTCTCCGATTGAAAAAAATTTAAGACACGAAAAGTTGTTTGGTTCCCTACTGGTTGCAGGGTTCATAAATACTTGTTTTTCTTTAAAAAAAAAGAAATACCCAAGAAAGGCTCAAGTGAGGCTTGCCAGTCCAAACCCTCCTCAGAGCCAGTGGAAAGCATGGACAGAACCAGCATGCATGCAACAGAACGAGTTCAAAAACCTGACCGTGAACAGACAAGGTCACAAAAATATCATAAATATCTTCATCGTACATCATGCATTTCAAACAGAACTTAGATGTGTATATGCATTTCTCAAATAAAGAATATGTACCCTGTGTGTACCATGTCTGTGATCATTTGACCACTTTCCTGCATATACTTAATCACATAGTTAGCTGCCATTTTACCAATACGGTAATACACTCTCTTCTTACACTCACCTACAGAGTTGTAAATATTAACAAGGCAATTTAACTGACTAAGGAAGTTGCTAAACGTTCAGAAAACTTCAGAGAGGTTTGGATGCTTCGGGTATCCTTTAAAGGCTTTTCTTTGCACGTGCAGCGAGAGGGAGAGAAAGATTTCTAACTCCACGTGCATACCTTGTCCAAAAAAACGTTCTTGCTAGATTTCCATGCTACCATTGGTCTGCCAAGGTAACTCAAACATTCTATAAATAGCATTTTGTTCTGGGAAACTGGGTCGAGCATTATTACTGTCAAGTGGGCAGTCCTTTTGTTTGGTTTTATTTTAGTTTACAGTTTTGTACGAGCCACTGAATATTGTGGATACATTGTTTGGTTATTGATGTGTAAATTTAGATATTATTGCGGTCAATATATTGTTAGTTTGTATAGTGCAAGCCAAATTGTTTAGCATGTTCTTTTATGTGTAAATATTGATAACGTGCAGTGTTTATTTTATGACAGTAAGTGGCGCTGTATTAGAATTATTGGGCATGTGCAAGGGAGTTTTTTTTTTTTTTTTTTTTTGTATGGTGTGGTTGGAAGAAGTGCTTGCCAAGTGTGGCTTGAGATGTTTTTGACCGTAGCCCGTAGAACAGGAACGTGAAATGTGTAATTATTGCAACAGAAAAATTTAAATGTTCGTTTTGAATGCCAATTGGTATCTTTGTCGGTCCACATGAGTGCTTAGCCTCCAGTAGGTTTAGCCTCTAGTTGGAGTGACCGCTAGTGGTTGTAGTCTCTAGTAGGTTTAGCCGCTAGTGTGGATTAGCCTCGTGTGTTTATCTTGTTGTGTCTTGGTTCAACCATCGTAACAATACACAGTGTAGCTACTAACCCACCTAACCACTAACCCGTTCAGTCCAGGCTCTAGTCTCAGTGTCTTTAGTTAGGTCCGGCTCCATGTCGCCTGTGTTCCAGCTCTTAGCCTGTGTTTGCTAAGTCTTATTTTTGTAAAATTTTTTAACAAAAAAGTTAAAACTGCGCCTATGCCTACCCTAATGGCCTACGGCAACTACCACATCATCCTGTAACAGCAGTTCAGCAGACAGCTACAAGGTACGCGATGCTCCTATGAGCGCGCTACAAGCCTGGAAGGTATTGAAGATAAATGTGACTTAATGAAATTCTAATTAAAATAAAAATCAAGGTACACATAACTTGGACTACACAGAGGTCTACCTTGTGGGGGCCTCTGAGTAAATTATTTTGGTACTAGTTTGGGGTCGCCATATCACATGATCTACCAGCTATTGATCCACACAATTACTGATTTAAAAAAAAAGGTAAATAAAAATTAATGAAGACGTATCTTAGGATAACAAAAGGTGTACCTTGTGGGGGTGTACAATGAGAATTTTTTTGAGGTCACATAACTTAGCCATGTATTAAAATAAAAATATAAGTAAAACTCAATAAAGATATATTTCAGGATAACAAAAGGTGTGCTTTGTGGGGGTGTCTGATCAAATTATTTAGGTACAAGTTTGGAGGTCACAGACCTAGAAGGTTAAAATCGGCTCTGAAGTTGTTGCAGTCAGTGACAATTCAGTTACTGACAGTGTAGCGACCCCACATCCAGCCATTAACAATTAAGTAATATTAATTAATAAATGAATTTTTAAGGGCATGAAAATGACTCTACAGCGCATTTCGACATCGGGCAGTAACGAAGTGTTAGCAACAGGATAACATTTGATATGCAGGCGTTACCCAGGATGAATATTTAATCTGGAGGCGCTGGCTGAAAGTTTTGTACATGCTCTAATTTTCCTACTTACATTCATGACACTAAAAAACAGGATAGAATTCACACTGAGCCCAAAGAAGACTGTAAGGAGCCGTAACCGTCCTCTACCGAGCTCTCCAGGGGTCATAACAAATCTTCATCAGTTTAGATTCAGGAGTGAATTCGGCTCAGTGGAATGGCGGTGTAAAGGACTGTGTATCAGAAATGGTCAGGAGCAGCACAGGCACTAGACTAGGGAGTGTATTACAGTAGCTCCTTTCTTTTTCACTCTGTACACTTCTGACTGTAGATAGAGCAGTGAACTGTACCGACTGAAAGTTTCACCAAAAGGTTAATTTCCTGAAGCTTAATTTTAGAGCTCTTTGTACTGCCATCTAGTGGACACATGTTATGTAACAAATGGGAGCCAACAACTACAGTTATGGAGATGTCTGCGAATAATATATACATAAGTTACCTGATCCAGTAAACTTTACCTGGTCCCCGTGCTGAACAAATAAGCCAATGCTATTTACAAGTGCATTGATTATAAGTATAAACATCCCTCACAAGTAGCTTTACACCAAGAGGTAGATCCCTAATGAACAAGCCAAAGGTAATTTGAATATCAGCCTCTTCTCAAAGTTAATTTATCAACATTCAGTGGTTTATAAACTGCGAGGTTGTGTCAAGGGTATTCATGTTGCATTTTTTGGATACTTATCCAGATGTTGAACTGAATACATCTGTTTAGACTATTGTTCTTCTCTACATGTGTAACATTGGGCCAAGAATAGCAACAAAAAATTCTAAATAACGCTGAAAAAAAATCTTTAACCAAAGTTGGCTTAAGGTTTAAAAAAGTAGGCTTTTGTTGGCTTAGTGAGCAAGATAAATTTGAACCAATTTTTTGGACCAGTGGAACCAAACCTTGACTCAACTGAATATCTGACACAGATTAAACACTGGTGAGGTGGATTTAAATGATGTTTAGAGTCCAATGGCCCAACAACAGATAAATACATCAATGATAAAATTTGTGGAAGTCTACAGCTCAACACTTAGCAGATGTTCTTATTCCTAATTTATCCCATTCATACATATGCACATTAATATTCTTTTCATATATCTTATACTTTATACCAGCCATTCCCAAATGCTCTATCTGCTACTTACAAACCTGAAAATCTTCTGTGGCACTCTCAAACCTCACGTATTAAAGAGATCACCACATAACGCTAATATAAATGAAGATTAACATGCAAAGATAATACCTTTTATTACTTGTGGTGACACTTTTAAAGGAAAAACATATTCATACGTGTTTCATGATTATTTGAATTTTTTTATATATTTATTTATTTATTTATTATGAAGAAATCTGCAGGACCTTCACAAACTTTAAGAAGCACTGTTGTACAACATTGCTTTCATATTAATAGACTCTACTGTTATTCTCCATATCATAACTTTATCTATGTATGTACTGTATATTTAGTGTCATATAATGAAGTTTCTTTGTCTTTCCTTAAGCCATGTATAAATTACTTGTAATTTAAAATTCGTCACATCACCAGCCTCTCCCTGTGCCCTGGTCCTACTGATGTTTCCATAAAGATACATCTCAACTCAACTTAACTCAACTTTATAATATAAAAAGACATTACACACACATCTGATCAAACACAATATATAAAATCAACATCTCGTCTTAGTTTAAACGCCAGAGAAAACGTGAGTTTTTATAAGGGACTTAAACAGCCTCAGTGATGTGGAGATGCCATGTTGTCTCAGGATATAGCTGAACTGCAACAATTACAACGAGAAAAGAATGGGTCCAAGGATAGAAGCCTGTGGGACTCCATATGTCAGAGAAGCTGATGAGGACTCAAGATCTCCAAGACTAACAGAAGTTTTATCAATAAGAATAGTTATCTTAGGTTAGTGAGCTAACATTTACCAGGCCCATCTTGGTCATCCTGTTTAGAGTCAAGGGTGCCTGATACAGCGAGCGCAGGTTCCCCCTATTCACCCCTCACAGACAGGGAAAACACGAGAAACCTCACCCGAGCCAACCACAGGTACCAACCAGGGTACTGCATCATTACACCCCGAACTGATCGGTTCCATAGATCGTCAGGAAGGCCTCAGAAAAACACATCAAACAGGCCTTAAGCTTCACCTGACGACTGCTGCATTTGCCTCAACGATGGGAGTGCTTTCTCCGGCGACCTGGAACTGCACAGCGGTAGAGGTGAGCTGGTATTCCCGATAACAGTGGGGGCACACTGGCGCCATCTTAACATTATATATATATAATGTATACAGTGGAACCTCGGATAGCGAGTAACGCGGTTTACGAGTGTTCCGCAAGACGAGCAAAGATTTTTAAGAAATTTTGAATCGGAAACCGAGCAAAACTATTGGTTTACGAGTGCCGAGTATCATGTATCACGTATGCGCCTCTTATTTTGACACCGAGCGGCAAGTGATCACAACTGAGCCAATGATTTTTCTCTCTCTTGTGCTGCGGAATTGTGGGTAATCGTCTCCCCTGCTCCCCTGGGTCTTAGTGCTCGTCTCTTCCTGGTATAATCAACGTCTCCCTCTCTGTTTCATCGTGTCTCATTTGTGTGTGCGCATGCGTAATTTGACACCGTCACATGATTCTTTTCAAAGCTAAGGTGTTGGTTCATTTTCTTTTTTCTTTTTTTTTACTTTATAGCAGTGATTTCGCTAGTATGCCGTCACCCTTGGCTTGCTCATCAGGGACAATCTCATTATTATCTAGACACATTTTCTCACTCTCATACTGCCATAAATTTTCTTTTCATTTTGTAAAGCTTCTTTGAGACAATTGCCATTGTTAAAAGTGCTAAATAAATCAACTGAATTGAATTGAATATGCAGTCGAGTACAATTTGTTTTTAACCCAACTGCTGGGTTAATATTGGACCAACTACATGCTGGGTTAATTTAACCCAGCAACATGGGCTATTTGTTTAACCCAGCAAGATGTGTAAAATATTCAATCCAAATGCTCGGTCATATTTAACTATAATGCTGGTTAATTCTACCACATAAATTGGTCAAATGTTCTACCCAGAACTATTCTACTCTACCCATTCTATTAACTGGAATGACTGGTTAATTCTACCTAACAAATAGGTTATTATTATTTTTATGTTTTACATGTCTATGGGCAAAACAGTTTAAACAGTTAAATTACTTTGATATACTGGTCTATTACAAAAAAACTCCTCATTTTGCAAACCATACATATATGCAATAAACACCCAATTAATTGTACAAATCATAGAAAAAATATTTATTTTTCAAAAGCACAAGATCAGATAATACAAAACAACAGCGACATCATTACGATACATTACTGAGAACCTGCATACACCCTGCAAGCATTCTACAAAGAAAACTAAAAAGCTCAGACATTTTTGCAGTTTCCTTCATACACAGGTGGGGGTCTTTGGTTTGGCTCGCTAACAGCCATTGTCAGATAAACTAGCTGCTATAGCACAGACCAGGCGGAGTTTGAATGTAATGTTAACACGGTAACAGTAATAAATGTTGCATACAGTGAACAAATTCAGTCATAGGTGAGTGAAAGTGTGTATACAGACCTTATATTTAACGTTTCCATTTCCTCTTAAATGTTCCAAAAAAAGACACGAAGCTGACACAGCCACTGAATACACCAGTGAACTTCGGGGGAGGGGCGGTCTTGTCTGTGATGTTAGCCGTCACTAGCTAACCCAAGTCCAACCCAGCAAGCTGGGTTAAACAAAAAGTACCAAATTCACTGTAAATAACCCAGAAAAATTACCCAACAGAGGCAGCCCAGCGTTTGGGTAGTAAAAACAACCCACCATTTTTTTTAGTGTGTATAAAATATCTTGCCTGGGGTTTCAAAAGAACATTAAACAATATATCTTAATATAAACATTCTGTATATTAGGTAATCCATATAATATATAAGAAAGATGCTATTGTCAGAGATAACCCCTTTGGTTTTCTGTTTTCGTTGTGTTTTTTCAGTGTAAAACTCCATGTCCCAGAAGGCACCTCGGTCAGGTGATGGGAACGCTCACCTGAACCGAGGTTGCTCATTAGTTTGATTATATTATTATATTATTCTTGAGTTTCACCAGTCAAGGTCTTGCATCTGTTTGATTTGGGTTGCTGTTCATTTTGGTTTTTGCTGTATCAAGTTAAGTGGTGTTGTCTGTTTCCCTGTGAAGTTCTGTGTATTCTCCCAGTCCTATGTGTATGTTCCTAGCTCCATGTTAGCTCCTAGCCCTTTGTTAACCCTAGCCTTTGTGTAGCCCCTAGCCTTAGGTTATTTCTTAGTCTGTTACGTATAGTTTGTCTCCAGTTTGATGGGTCATGTGTTGTTGTTTATCTCCTGGTTAAGTTCCTATTCTGTTTCCCTTGTGTTTGTACTCATTAAAAGACTTTCACCCACACGTCACCTCTGCATATATGCCTCTCCTTCTACCCACGCACAGCACCCGTTACAGCTATATAGATCACCAAAACAAAACCTGGGAAAACACATTTCCTTTAAAATTAGTTTGCACAGATTATTATTTTAGATTTAAATCTTTGAAAATTGCTGTTTGACCAACATTACTGTTTTTACCAGTAGAGTGAAGAATTCAAGGTGCTAACTTTTAAGTTTTTAACTTTAAAGTACATGACTATAACGTCTTAATATTTCACTCACCTTTGGCAGGTAAAGTTTCCTGTAGTTAAAAAAGAAAGAAAATGTATTTTTTTACATCAACAGCACACACACTGCTTTTAGCTAGAGCTAATGTTCTACCTTTATCTAGATTTTAGGGCCTGTGCTTAGTTCCAGGACAGTTCTCACTTTCTTCTAAATTGAGCGAAGCTCACACATACATATGTACAGTTCTGGAAAAAAAATAATGTGTGACCCTCAATTTACTCCAGAAAATCCCTGGAATGCCATCAAGAGGAAGATGGAGGGTCACAAACCATCAAGTGAAACTGAGCTGTTTGGTTTTTTGTACAAAGTTTTTTTTTTTTTTTTTGGTATAAAGTTAACCACAATCTCTATCACATATGTTAGAACAAATTCATAGCATATTACACTGCCGGGCTACGCATTGGTCTTTGTGATTTACAGTGTTGTAATTTTATGTTGCAGTTTTTTCCAAGTGGCTGAGAGACTCCCCTACGCTGTACTGATTTTTATTCCGCTTATGATTGCCTGTCGCTCCGACCACTCAGCCTGATGTCCAATCGCTACTTGGAAGGGGTGGGCCGTGTCACCAAGCGGGTAGGGAGCAAATGAAATAGGGTTGTGTGGCTGGTAACGTGACTGGGTTATAAAATTGAAACCGCTTTGCTGTTGCGGCGCACCAAGGAATCTGTTGGCTTTTCTGCCACTTCAGCCTCCATGTATGAAGAATCAGTTAGTTTAAACGTTACAAGATGTCTTTTCTTTCATTTCTTTCATTAACAAAAATTCAACAGAGCATCCACGTGCTTGATCTTAATCCTGACTTCCCGACAACTTCCAGAACCACACACAAAAAATATATATGCAGCAATACCATAATACATGACTCCCAGTGAATTCCTACCACACACCATAAAGTATATAGGAACATATTACCATTTACATAAAATAAAATATATTTCTCAACTTATGTACAAAACAGCACTTAACAAGAGTGGTAGTGCTGCCCTCCCCAACGCGACATAATGTGAGGATGATCAGAACTGCGAATGTGAGTTTCCTGTAAAAAGGCAAACAAAGCAGCAAGCTCTCCCACTCTTCCATGGTCCACCAAAAACATCTTCCTGCTGCTAACCACACCATCTTCAGCTCTGACATATAATTTACATAAAATTAGATATATAAATAAAACATTTCAACACTCCAATACTGAAATCTCTTAATGAGGGGGAAAAAATGAAACAAAAGATCAGCAGCAAGTAGTATCATCTTTTAACAAAATATTTTATAATTGAATTAATAAAATGAAGCATATTTTGGTACCCATGTCTCTTGCTCATTTATTTAGTAGAATCCACCCTGTGTTTCCTCGTGAAGCATCTGCAGCAACATAATATTTCCTTGGGTGCAAGTCCTAGAGTGGCGTAATCATCTCCCTCGTGTTACTGATTCTGTTGCCACGTTCACTACACAATGCTTCAGAAGTTAATTAAATAAACAGTTCAAATAATTTCAAGTATGGTTTTATGACTTGCACACTAGGATTAAATGCTTAGGATTAATATTTTAAACACTGAAACCTAACTGATCTTATAACAGACGTACAGCGCTAACATAACTAATGTGTTTATACTGATTAAAATGTTCACAAGAGATCACAAGTGTGCTGATGACCAAAATTATATTCATTTGTCTGGAAAACATCTGCATGTATCATCATTTAGTGCCATCTAGTGGCATCACTATGTGTTTGCATTTCAGTTCAGCTGAAATCAAAGGTATACAAGAAGTATTTCTACTTAATAATTAAAAAAACATTTATCATAGAAGTTTTATTTTTTTTCAAGGAATGGTGTTTAACTGTTGAATCACATTTCTACAGATAGAACATTACACACTACTTCTGGGATATTTTATATACAGTATATATAAGATAGAAGACGGAGAGAGAAAGTAGTTCATTAATCCCAAAGCGAAATTGTATCATTAATGCCACCTGTTCACATAATATACTGTACAAGAAATAAAGTTGGGGGGGGGGGGGGATGGGGAGGTGTGAGAGGGAAGCAGTTGTACAGACTGTGTGGGGGAGTGTGATGTCTGTGTGGCTGGAGGATGGAGCAGAGCAGAGGGGGGCAGTTGGGGATCCTGTACTAAACCCGTTGAAGAAAAAGGTTCAGCTGCTTGGCTCTGCACAGGTCTCCCATCTGTCCATCTTTCATCTTAAAACCACTAATACTGGTAATAATATGAGGACTCTACCACCCATGCGCAAGTCCCTGCTGTGTTTAAAGAGAGAGATTCCCTATAGACAGATCATACAGACATTCACAAACTGTATTATATAAATATTATTTCAGAAGCCTGTGATGATACAGTACCGTGTTAGAGCTCTAGTACCGCTGTAGAGGTTTAGTCCCTTATACATTATTAAACCTGAGCAGTATGAAACCCAGTATACCGCAGTAAAGGAGACATGATGTCACACCCTATAGTCATATCTAATACTTTCTGTAAACACACACACACACACATTCACACAGCAGTTAGACCAATCAGACTAAACCCTGTAAAATTAAACTCACATGCAGGGTCAAACCTTTTTAGAAGTTACAGTATGAGATGGTTATATTTTGCAGTAAAGCCTCCCTGCACTACAATACAATCTGCTGTAATAAAGTCCACTGCAGTAAAGTCCAGCTCTGAGCTCAGATAGTCAGGATTTATTCTGATGTTCAGCCTGGAGTCTGTCATGGTGGAAAACTGTTTACTCTGTCCTGTTACTCTCATATGTGAACTGCTTAGTATTCTACATCTAATTATGCTTTTCTTACTACAACACATCTGTACTCTATTGAAAAACTGACTCCAAATATAATATATACGATTATAACAATAATATAAAAACATCAATAAATTATTCTTTATTAAAAAAAATTAAAATGCATATATTTACAAATATCCACATGACAGTTTGACAGTTACAGTTTTTTTTTTTTTTTTTTATAATTGCTCTTTATGGTAATTTACATTAATTGTCACTTATATAAACATTGTAGGTCCGATTTATTGCTAGGAAAAAAGTAGAAAAACAATAATTTACTGTAATGAGAAAATCTCAATTATATATCAAAAAAGTAAAAAAAAATTGAACTGAAGGCTTACTTTTTTTTTTTTTTAACAACAACAAAAAAAAACATTCATAAGGTCAGTGTGAACAGAACTCTGGTTCAACGGATAATTCTAATTGATCTTACTGACTGTAGTCCTCACTTTAGTAAATCAGTGATTCTCCACCCTGGTGATGAAGGAACCCCTGTCCTGAACATTCTAGTGTTTTCTCTGCTCTATCACACCCACTTTAATGAAGAAAAGACTGAGATGTGCAGGACAGGGCGTCCTCCAGGATCAGGGATGGGAACCGCTGCTTTAGATCTCACTTCCTTA
>JAAGKR010007984.1:0-33637 GCA_011419295.1 Clarias macrocephalus | reverse complement strand
TATATATTTTTAAAGGTTTCTATTTAGTCCTTTTTTAAGGACATTTTTATGCACTCAATAGAAAAGGTTAACTCTGGTCCCCTAAAGAGAGCTTCCATTTATCTCTCTGTAGGAATAACCAAAGAACAATTCATGTCCTGTTTCTTGAAATAAGATTTTCTGATGTATTCCGCAAGCTGTTACTGTAAGATATTCAACAGCGGTGAAGCAGAATTATTGTTGCACATTCACCAATGACCTTCATTTTTACTTAAAGATCATTTATACGTGTTTCTGGGTAACAAGTGCATTAATGTAACCCTGTGACTCTCAGTACCTCTATAGAAAATTCATGCTGCACCATCTGACCAATCACAGTCCAGTATTCAGCTGTGGTCTAAAGTCGGACTAAACAGCTGCTTATTTGT
Source organism: Clarias macrocephalus (assembly GCA_011419295.1). Taxonomy (NCBI): domain Eukaryota; kingdom Metazoa; phylum Chordata; class Actinopteri; order Siluriformes; family Clariidae; genus Clarias; species Clarias macrocephalus. Next base: position 33,230 of record JAAGKR010007984.1, on the reverse strand, counting down.
AGCTCGAGGTTCTTTTTGACTTCTTCTACATGCTGTATCTCTGCTCTAAAGGGAACAGAGGCTGACAGGAATCCTGGTTTTCGTCCTAACCGGAGTCTCCATCTTCCTGGCCCCGATTCTGCAGGTAAGCTCATGTCATGTGGAAATCGAGCTTTCTAAGCTTGTATGATGTGTGTGTGTGTGTGAACCCAAAAGCAACTTTATATTAGTTCAACTTGGAACAAAGCGGGGGGGCTAATTAATCATTTTTCACATCATTCATTTTCACACTTGAATTTCAAATGATTCCTTTTTACATGATGTTTTATGTTCCATTTATTTTCACGTGATGTTTTCTAGTGATATTGAATATTTTAAATGCTTCAATTATTTTCATGTTACATTTTTTTTTAATTATTCAAGAATTGTCATTTTCTTAATTTAATGTTAATTTTCACCAAGGTTCATATTTTTTTCGCATCTGACTTACAAACAATTTCCTCTTACATGTAAATTTTCAAACGATTCATTACTTTTCACATGTGATTTTTTTTAAATGTGTGACTTCATTTAAGATTAACTTGACTGTTTCGAAAAAAAAAAAATTTTATGAAAAAATTATTTTTTTTATTTAAATGATTCCTTCATTTTTAAACAAGAGAACTTAACAGTCTCACTCCAGGAATAACTCAAACACTGGTGGGTTTCCATATTCATAACCTCAATTCAAATAAAGGAGTAAATCCAGCTGGCACAACTGGGAATAAAGTGTCTCTAATCACTTTAAACTGGAAAGGTCAGCCTCCCTTTACCTGTCCAGTATGGCGCGGGAGTGGATTTGGCGATGATGACTGACGCCGGTCGATGTGGCCTGCGTTCCATTCAAGTGCAAATGTGCCATTTTATAAAACAGAGCTTATTCTGGTCTAAAAATCAGCTTTACTGATGCGCCGTATTTACTGCAGTGGTCCTCTGTCCTCAGTTCATCCCGATGCCCGTGCTCTACGGCGTGTTTCTCTACATGGGCGTCGCTTCTCTTGGGGGCATCCAGGTGAGCAAGACGCTTTCTTTCGCCGTTTAAGTTGCAACTTGTTACAAAACAAGAACCGAACTGAACCCAATCTGTGAACATGCAGACACTTAGCTACAGTTAGTGGCTAATTCATTTCAAATGACCAGCTAATGTACATGTGACTATTTTTAATTGTTTATTTTCAAAGCTGACTTTTTTAAAGGATTCATTTTCATAATTTTTTCCCCCAAACGATTTATTAATTTTCAAAAATGTGACTTTTTAAAATAATTCATGAATTTTGCCAACAATTTTTTTTATTTAAATTAAATAAAAAAAGAATAAAGAAATTATTAATTTCCTGTTGCATCTGTCTCTTGAATGTTTTTTTTTTTCACGTCTTTTTTAAATGATTCATTCAAGCACAAGCACATTTTTCGATTGATTCTTTTTCACGTGTTACTTTTTCAAATGTTTCCGGCTAGACAATGTAAGTCCAAAATAAACAAGATCTGTGTCTCATTATGCCTTATAACAGCAGGAAAGATGTAAAAATGTAATATTTTTTAGTCGCATTAGCTGAAATTGTTCACTAGCTTAGCTTGCAGGTTTTAGCTCCATACAAAGTAGTGAAATGTAGCAGAAGTTGAGTCGGATCCTGTTACTCTAAGATGTCCACATGAGCTAAACAGTCATGTTTTTTTATTTAGCTAACGTACTTTAGCATCATTAATGTACATTATAATTCTGTCCACCCGACATAATTAGCAAGGACATGAGTTAGCTGCTAATGCTAGCAATGGCCATGTAAAGTTCTGTCCCATTAGCAGCTTTTTTTTTTCTTCTTTCTTTTGGGTGAATATTTGATGCACTTTTGCTTTCGTGCCACAGTTCTGGGACAGGATCAAGCTGTTCCTGATGCCAGCGAAGCACCAGCCAGACTACAGCTACCTGCGGCACGTCCCGCTCAGGAGAGTCCACCTCTTCACGCTGCTGCAGGTCGTCTGTCTCGCCGTCCTCTGGATCCTCAAATCCACCTTCCTCGCCATCATCTTCCCCGTCATGGTCCGGCTTTACTCATTTCCTCTTCTTGTTATTTTAATACGTGCGGCTCTGTGTCAAAGTCAGTGCGCCAATGATTAATGAGCCAGAACCAGAAAGTCAGAGGAAGAACAATCCAAAATACTGTAATGTACAGTGTAGGTCTATAAGGAATCTTTTTTTTTTTTATCAATTGAAAATAAGTGAATCGTGTTCAACTGGAATCATGTTGACAGGTTAATCGTTCAAAAGGTTTTTATGATTTTTTTTATTATTGATATTGTTCAATGATTTTCAAGTCATTTTAATACATTTTCTTTGATCCCGGGTTTTTTTTTGTGACCTTTTAGATAATTTTTTGACCTCATTAACGTGTCAATTTTTCCAACAGTTCATTAATTTTCCCGGCTGACTTTCAAATGATTCCGTTTTGAAATTCTCATACGATTCAGGTAATGTTAACGTGGCTGTTTAGCCTTGGTTAGCATTGTCGCCTTGCACCTCCAGGGTCTGGGTTCGAATCCCGCCTCGTCTCTGTGTGCCTGTGTGTCTGTTCTCCTCGGGCTTGGTGGGTTTCCTCCCACAGTCCAGAGACATGCAGATTAGGTTAATTGGCGTTTCCTAATTGGCCGTAGTGTGTGAATGAGTGTGTGTGTGTGTGTGTGTGTGTGTGTGTGTGTGTGTGTGTGTGTGTGTGTGTGTGTGTGTGCCCTGCGATGCATTCCTCGTCCAGGGTCCACTCCTGGGATAGGCAGCAGCCCCTCCGTAACCCTGCATACATGAGAAGTGTTATAGATGATGAGTGAGAAACTTATTCATATTCACATGTGAATTTCTCAAGAGATTAATTTCGGCAAATTTGCTGTGGACATTGTGGTAGGTCAGTGGTAGGGTTCTGAGTCAATGCCCAAATCCCAGCCACTAGGCGGGATAAAATGGGAGTGTAGTGAGAGGAAGGGCATCCGGCATAAGGCCTGAGCCAAGTTGTTGTGTGGATGAGGTGGTGTGCTGTAGTGACCCCACGACCGGAGCAGCTAGAAGAATTTTGGACAATTTCCAATTGTGGAAATGTTTTCAATGATTTAATTTTTTTTTCCGTCTGACTTTCAAATGAGTCATTTTTACATGGGATTTTTTTTTCACATAATGCATTAAATTTCACATGCCAGCTTTTCAAATGATTCGTTTCCACATGTTGTTTTTTCAAATGATTCAACTAATGTTAATGTGACTTTTTCAAATGTGACTGTTTTCAACCATTTATTTTCAAAGTTGACTTTTTTTAAAGGATTATTTTTCATGCATTTTCTCCTCAAACGATTCATTAATTTTTAAACATGAGTTTTGCAAATGATTCACTTTGTCATGACTTTTTTAAATGACTCATTCATTTTTGCAACTAAATTTTTCCAGTGATTCATTTTCTTTCCCATCTGGCTCCTAAATGATTCCTTTTTACGTTTCTTTTTTAAATGATTCATACATTTTTTACAAGCACATTTTTCAAGTGATTCTTTTCCACATGTTACTTTTTCAAACGATTCATTTAGGTTATTCCAACCATTCGTTCATTTGCGCACGTGAATTTTACTCACAACTCAGTTTTCACTGGTGATTTTCACTCGTTGTCTCTTCATTTGAACATACAGTATTGATCACGTGTAGTTCACGTGATGTTGCACGTGCGATTAAATGTTGTGATGTGAAATGCATCGTCACATGTTCTCACATAATCACGTGTGAATCGTTGGTGACTCTGTTGCGTGAGGGCTGACACGCATGGTACTGTATGTGATGTGAATTCACGGTGACGTGTTGGACCTCGCCGCGTGTCCGCTGATCGAGCGTGTGTTCGTGTCTCAGATCCTGGGCCTGATGCTGGTGCGCAAGATGCTCGACGTGATGTTCTCTCAGCACGACCTAGCCTGGGTCGACGATCTGCTGCCCGGGAAGGAGGAGAAGAAGAAGAATGATGGAGACAAGAAGGAAAAGAAGAAGGTCAGGGGAGGAGAGGAGAGTGAGGATGAGGTTAGTCTTTGTGTCTTTGCCTTAAAGTGTGTGTGTGTGTGTGTGTGTGTGTGTGTGTCACATCATTCTGTTCCATCACACCTCATGGTGCGCTCAACAGTAATAGTCCTTCAGTAGACATTATGTACCGCTGCTGTCCCCTACTGGCCTGAAACACTCGTAACATACACCGAACCGGGGAGCTGCCACTTTATTAGGAACATCTCATCATCAGAAGCAGTGCTTTCCCGACTGTTACTGTTTTTTTTTGTCTCATCCTGCAGGAAAAGTTCCACCCGTACTCCAGCTGCGCTCCGGCTGATGTGGACGTGGACCGCAGGTACTGTGTCCTCAAACTGCACGTCCCATACCGAGACCTCTTAGATCCCCCCGACTCGAGCTCCGAGTGGGCCGCGCGCTGTCAGCCGGGCACCTTTTACCACTGATGTGCACGCACACACACACACACACACACACACACACACACACACACACACACACACACACACACACACACAGTATGCTTTTATATAGATTCTATACAGATTATTCTATAAAGATTGAAATGTTAGGTGAAGTGAAATACATTAATTTTGAATATATTGTTCCATATTTATCCCAGACGATGATTAAACATTAAAAGTCCTTTCCATGCGCTATTGAGCAATGCAGATCCATTGAAGTATCTCATGTAAATTTAACATTGCAGCATTGTGTTGCTTTTAATATAGACAAGGTTCGTTTGGGCAAACGTATCAAATGAATCTCATAAGTAACGAGACGATGAAGCTGATTTAAGGACAGTAATTTGCCCAGTGCGCAGGTTTTCCCAGCAGGTTTTGGTTGTTTCTTTCTCCTCCATGTTCACTTTAATGTCCGCTGTGTGCTTTCAGCCTGAGTCCTACTGTGCAGTGTTTTTTTTTTTAAAGGCCGACTTTCCTGGCGGAGATGAATAAAAATCCCCAGCGAGAGCGACAGGGATTCTCCATTTAGACCAAGATCAAGAAGAACTTCCCATTTGCTTTAGTTAGTCTTCCTTTAAAGTGTGCTTTTGTAATGGAAATGAAGTGGGGATAAACAGTCCGAGTTCGCCACTGGAAACCGCTCATCAACCAGAAACGCCGGGCACGGTGCAGTGGTTTAACAGTAATCTGTGAAGGCTGGTTGAAATATATGTCCTGATTTTGGGGCTCGGCCTAAAAACAAGTACATGTTATTCTGTGGCGTGGGGCATGTTTAAAAAACAACCAATCTTAACACACGTCTACGTTTCCCTGATTTTCTCCCTAATTTAGTCGTGTCCGATTCCTCCCCGTCACTAGGGGGCTCCACATTACGCTACTCTTACCACTCAGTCGAGAGGGCCGAAGACTATCACGTGTTTCCTCCGAACCACGTGACGCCAGCCGACTGCCTGTTTTCTAGCCGCTCACTCACGCACTGTTGGGGGCGGAGTAACACACTCGGAGGACGGCGCTATCCGCTCCTTCCTCTCGCGTGAGCTCAAAGACGCCCCTGATTGGCTGTAGAGCCGTGATTAATGTGGGAGCACTAAGTACCTCTCATCCCTCCCCTCTGAGAGAGCTCGGCCAATCGGCTCTCTCTAGACCTCCGGCTGCGAGAGGTTACAGCGTCACCCGGGAATCGAACTCGCGATCTCCAGATGGTAGGACGAGCGCTTTACCACTGTGGTCCACAGGGTGCCAATATTGTACATGCAGGCCAGACACACATACACACACTCACATGCTCATGCACACAGACGGGCAATTTGGGAACGCCAGGTAGTCTAATCTGCATGTCTTTGTACTGTGGGAGGAAACCGGAGGCCCCAGAAGGAAACCCACCGAGCACGGGGGAGAACATGCAAACTCCTTTCACTCAGACCCAAGGCAGGAATTGAACCCAGGCCCTGGATGGGCAAAGCAAAAGTGCAAACCAACACCGCCACTGTTCCGCCTGTGTGGCCCAACCATAAGACATTTCTTCAGCTGATTCTAGGAGCGCTTTATTTCAGTGAGTGCTGCCTGATATAACTAGATCTCTCTCTGTCTCTTTCTCTCTCTCACACACACACACAACTTGGCGCTCAGACAGCAAATGAATAACGGTCTGAATCTATTTATCTGGCCCTAATCTATCACCATTTAAAAACAAATACATGAACTTTTCCAAAGTTGGCTTCCAACTCGACTCTGATGAGATCATGTCTCGAACCTGCGACACTTTTGGCCAAATATTTAAACACCACTTAATTAATTGGGCCTCTTTTGGCACACAGTGCACTTCCCATCGCCATGACCGGCTCCCCTTGTGAGCTTTAACTCAAGCACATTTGGCTCTTCTCATTCCGGGTCGTGAATTCAGACTTTAGCCCCACAAGCCCGTTCGCAGCGTCTCGCTGGTGTGAAGTGGACAGGGCGCTCGTCGTATCTGCATTGCTGATAAATGTGCATGGTCTGGATGATGATACACTTTTTCAAGCAGGACTATAATTACTGCTAGAAAGCAAAGAAGAGATGAGCCGATTTGGCCCACACTTAGGACTTCCATCTGGTGATGACCTCATCCCAATCTGGATTCCTCGTTAAGCTTAATCAAAGCAAATTTCAGGCAGGATATGAACCAGAACTTTGAGGTTGGTTGAGTATGGGACATTTTCAGCGTCTCTGCTAAACGCCTCCTGACGTATTTTTCTCCTGAAGGATTTAGATTCATTACGATGATTTAGGATTTAGATTCACGACGGCTTCCAAAGCACCAACTGCTTTCTTTAGCCTTTCTGATTATCCTTAAAACAGAAACCGCTTTTTGTTCAGCCTCCTTCACCTCTTGACCATTTTATTGACACTGATTTGGTGCAGAAGACGGTTGTTGCTATGGTGACCCTTGCTGGGACAGTAAAGCTCTATTTACAGTGTCTCACAAAAGTAAGTACACCCCTCACATTTCAGCAACCACTTTATTATATGTTCTCAAGGAGCAATACTATAGAAATGCAAACTGTACCTACTGTGCAGCTTGTTTAGCAGTTCAGATTTACTGTCCTCTAACAATAACTCAACATGCAGACTTTATTGGCAAAATAACTGGCAACAAAAATGAGAACACCCCAAGTGAACATGTCAAAACTGTGTCCAAAGGGTCAATATTTTGTGCGAGCACCATCGTTATCTAGCACGGCCTTAATCCTCCTGGGCCTGGAATAATCCCCAGAGCTGCACATGTTGTTGCTGGGATCCTCTTCCGCTCCTCCATAATGTGATATTAGACACACGGCGCTTCGCCACCTTCCGCTTGAAGACGCCCCAGAGGTGCACAATAGGGTTCAGGTCTGGAGACGTACTCGGCCACTGACGAACACATGGTCATGAGGAATAGGTCATGTGACTTTACATGGTTACAGCTGTCCAGCTGTTTTGACAATAATGGCTGTATGTTGAGTTATTTCCAGAGGACAGTAAATCTGTACTGTTATACAAGCTGCACATTGACGACTCTACAATATACCCAAGTTTTATTTCCATAGTATTGTCTTTTGAGAAGATGTACTGAAATGTTTGCTGAAATTAGAGGGTGTATACTATTTCAGATGCAAAACAAGCTGAGGAGGAAACGATCATTGGAGTGACAGATGATTTATTATTATTATTAATTTAATCAGGACAAAATTTACCAACACATCATTCAACATTCTTGATTCAAGAATTTGTCCCATTCTGCTGTCAGTCATCGTACAATATGACAATTCTAATACAAGTCTAATCTTTTCATCCTTTCATGAATTCCATTTTTTTACCTACTGTTATTACAAGCTTATTTAATGACTCCGAAGCTCCAACAGCTCCAGTTCAGGTTTTCTGATGACCTCATGGAGCCCTAGAACAAACACATGACCTTTGATGTGACGACGGGAAATCACATATACCTTTATCTCTCGTGTGTTCCCTTAAACACTAAACATCCCACAAGTGTCCAAACCCGTATCAGGACGCAGGGCTATTCTTCGCCTGCAGAGTTGCCGCCACACCGCTGACCCTTGACCTCTTGCCACCAACTCGTCCTTCCTCTCGTAACGGGGCCTCGCCGCTGCGCAGCATCACCCTGCATTTGAAGATCTCGTGCCCGGCGACGCCCAGCGACAGAGGCGTCTCGTGTCCGGTGCCGCGGGTCGAGATCGAGGTGGAGTCCGAGTACGACGACACGGACACAGAGCTCAGGCACAGGAGCCGCGACGTGAGCGGCGAAACCACACTGTGAGTTCGGACGGGTTTTGGACAACGCGTGCGTTTTTTTTTAGTTTTTTTTTACCGTAGAATCACGAGCAAGAACTTTTCATCGACTGGTGCTAGATTGATCCTCAAGTGGAACCTGAAACTGTGCGAATCGAATGTGTTCGTATTTCAAATCAGAGATTAATATGTGTACAATGCTATACATTCGACATCGCGGTGATGTTTGTGTTATGGATATTTCTGTTCCTTCCTCAAATGGAAACGAGCAAAGAAACAATCAGATTTCACTTTCTCAATTCTGACATGACATGTACTCTGTATATTTTCTACACATTGCTTTTGTACATAAAGCCTAAGTAGGTCAGTGTTTTTAGCAGTAATGGACGTGTACATGTATAGACTTTGTGTTTAAATGTATCTGTCTTTACTGATTTTAATAATTCACATCAGATCGCATTAATGACACGCACAGTTTAAAGAACAAAAGGAACATCTGTTGTTGTTGTTTTTCCCCAAAACCATATGTAATGTGACAACTGTGGTTAAAAAAATATATAATAAAAAGTGAAAAGCTGTTCTGATTTGTAGAACATCTAAGACCCAGATGAATATGGAGCAAAGCCGGGAGACTTGTTTTTTTTGTTTGTTTTTTTGTCACACTGCCATGCTGTATTAATACTACAGGGTGGGCCAATTATATGGATACACCGTAATACAATGGGAATGGTTGGTGATATTAATGTCCTGTTTGTGGCACATTAGTATATGTGAGGGGGCAAACTTTTCAAGATGGGTGGTGACCATGGTGGCCATTTGAAAGTCGGCCATCTTGGATCCAACTTTTGTTTTTTCAATAGGAAGAGGGTCATGTGACACATCAAACTCATTGGGAATTTCACAAGAAAAACAATGATGTGCTTGGTTTTAACGTAACTTTATTCTTTCATGAGTTATTTACAAGTTTCTGACCACTTATAAAATGTGTTCAATGTGCTGCCCATTGTGATGGATTGTCAATGCAACCCTCTTCTCCCACTCTTCACACACTGATCGCAACACCGCAGGAGAAATGCCAGCACAGGCTTCCAGTATCCGTAGTTTCAGGTGCTGCACATCTCGTATCTTCACACCATAGACAATTGCCTTCAGATGACCCCAAAGATAAAAGTCTAAGGGGGTCAGATCGGCAGACCTTGGGGGCCATTCAACTGGTCTGACACTAACCCACATTGGATAGATCCCTCCAAGACTGTTGGAACAAAAAAAGTGATGGTATAATGTGGTTTATGGGGTACAAAGATAGTGGGGCCATTCTTCATCAATGGAAACCTCAAGGCCACTGGATAATTGAAATTGCTACATGATGATGTGTCTCCCTCTTTATGCACTGAAGCTGGCACGTTCCCTGAGTTTTTCCAGCAAGATGGTGCACCACCACATTATGGGTGTCAGGTCCGAGCAGTCCTAGATGAACAGTTTCCTGAAAAGTGGATTGGTCGTCGTGGGCCAGTTGAATGGCCTCCAAGGTCTCCCCATCTGACCCCCTTAGACTTTTAAGTTTGCCCCCTCACATATACTAATGTGTCACAAACAGGACGTTAATATCACCAACCATTCCCATTTTATTAAGGTGTATCCATATAAATGGCCCACCCTGTAGTATTTCTATAATAATTCAGTTCAATTCAGTTTTATTTATAAAGCACATTTAACAACAGTCATTGTCGTGAAGCAGCTTTATACTGTAGAATGAAATATAATGATTGAGGAAATGATACGGTATGATGATGATGATCAGATCGTCCCTGAGGGCGACGGTGGCAAAAGAAAAACATCCTGAAATATCATGTTCTAATAATACCTTGGATGAAAACAAGATTCAGAAGATAAAACCTTCAAGCTGTAGGAACGCGATTGTTAACTTGTTTAACAGACAAACTAAAGGAAGTTTCAAAAATACAACGTGATTCGAGGCTTTTTGTGTTTCATTTGTTTTTGTTTATGACCCTGGAACGACCTTTTGCCCGACCCCTTAAATCTCGGGGTCAGGGTTTTCTTTAACACATATATATCTATTTTCAGCAGAGTTGCTGATGTGACGGCATGCTTTTATTCATCGCAACTCCCACTTAAAAAGCAGAACCTTTCCAAGCATTCAAGTTAAAGCGCACAGCCCGGTGTCCTCCTCGGTGAACCCGTCTCCGTAGCCGTCGCTAGGCTGCGGGCGTGGCGTTCGGTCGCACATGGGGCAGAGGCGGTTCCTCTGACGCGACGCTCGCATCCAGATCACCAGGTTCCAGCGGCACCCGGACGTGATGGGCAGGGCGCCGTGCATCTGCTGGCCGCGGTGGAGCAAGGCCTCCGTCACGCGATGCTCCACTTCCACACACTCCGTCTTGCTCAGGGGCACCTGCATCATCACACACACATTTATACAAATATAGAAAAATGTGTGTCAACTCTTTATGCTCTATCTGTCTTTGTAAAGAGCGTCACTCTAAAATAAACCTAAAGATCAACCCTTTACGTTCTTGCATTTCTTTTTTTATTACCTGTCTCATGTCCCCAAAGTACAGGTTGCCTTCAGTGAAGTGTTTCCCGAGCGAGAGGTTCAGTGTGACCTCGGCGTTATCGTAGTGGTAGCTGAGGTCGAGGTCTTCTCCCAGCGCGTATTTCACCACGAAGGCCTTGTGGCTGTCCAGCCATTTCCCTCCGCAGTCCGGGTACAGCAGCGCGCACAGGGGCTTCAGGTACAGCTCTCTCAGCGGAGTAATCAAACCCTCGTCGAACCCGAGCTCGTTCAGGAGAATCTGTGAGGGACGGAGTATGAAGTTCTGTTTTTTTTTCTATACAGTGAATTGCTGGTCTATTAAGTACAGGAAGATTCTACACTATACAGAGGAACGCACGGAAAGTGTTTTATTTTTACTTCATATTTTGTATTAATTATTTTTATATGAATATTCTCGGGTTGTGGAACGAATCATCCGAGTTTCCATTATTCCTTAAGGGAGAAATTTGCTTTGATATACGAATGCTTTGGATTACATTGCTTTGTATTCTGGAATGAATTATGCTTGCAATCCAAGGTTTAACTGTGTATGCCTCAAATTTACTTCAGGTTAACTGAGCGCCCCCTGCAGGCCGTGTGTAAACTGGATCAGGGCAGATCTGCGGTAGGTTGTAGAGGAAATACCCCGTAGTTGTTCATGGTGTTCGGTCGACCCTTTGGAGCCTCGGAGCGCTCGAAATGCTCCAGCTCTTCTAGTAGATCCTTGCAGAACTCCTGTGTGAACACCGGGAAACGGTACACCCTGGGTGCTGCAAACAACACACACACACTGTTTGTGTCTTCGTAGAATATTGGTGTTGTATGTGTTGAATGTACAGTATACACACACCAACAACTCAGTGTGCACACATTCAGAGTGAACAGTATTTAAGGAAACAAGGTGTGCAAAAGTTTGTACATCCTTTGGGCAATATGTAGTTTTTCATATTTCACAGATGTTCCTTCGTGACGTACGTTTAAGACAGTAACAGTAAACAATGTAAATAATCTAGCATTTTTGGTTGAGTTTATGGAGGATGCAAACTTTTGCACTCGACTCTCTACCCCATGCTGGGTTACACACGAAGACCTAAAGACATACCAGCCTCTGTGGTGATGAGCTCCAGCACTCCGTCTTTGCTAGCGCCGTCTCCGCGACTGTACTTCACTATTTCCACAAACTCAGGAGCCAGGTAGGATTCCTGCGCGGGAGAACGACACGTAGCGTCACATGACCGCAGCCAACGCTGAATACTTTCTTACTGGAGAGCTCACAGTTTTAAATCTCTACCTGTAAGCTGTATAGGTGCTGATGGAGGGGTTTGTACGTCTCTGCGATGATCGATTTTCTCTTTGCTGATTGTGCGGAGAGATCGCGGCGCCTCTCGACTTCAGTGTGGATCTGTGAGGTGATGCGACAATGTGAAGAGCGATTTAATTCACAGCGACGTGTTCTGTCAATTCTCAGATCTGATTGGCGTTGATTCATTTTTATTAAAAAACTAAAAACAGCTTTCACAGTCAGATCATTAATTTTAAGTGGGAGAGAAAAAAGGAACCTGATGAGAGAACAACCCTCTTCTACGTTAGCTGGCATAACGTAAAAAATAAGAAACTCGTGTTTCCCTGTATAAATGAATAAACAAATACAATGTGCATTTTTGTCAATAATAAAAATTACTAAGGTTGGCACAAACACGTCCAGAATTGACTCACTTTCTCGAGAACAGCATTGTACTGGGCGTCAGTGGCACAACCCAGCGACCGGAGGATCTGGAATGGGATTAAAACCAGACACCGCAAGTATCAGAAGTGTTTACTGTTAGAAGCTTGTACATACTGTAGTTAGTTAAAAATACACTAGACCTATATCAAAAGAACAAGATATCCAGTGTACTGTGTATATGAGCAAGTACATGAAAAGAATTATGAGATTCAGAAATATTTATAACCCGGTGATCTAGAATGGGGACGAAACCAAAAACCTAGCGATGTAAATATTTAGAATGCAAGTTATTACAAACCCAAAAAGAGCAAAAATAAAACAATAGAGGAAGGTGAGGAAACTGAAATCACCGGAATGTGGATTAGCAGTGACAGAAGTATGTAAAATAAGAAAGGAAAAAGCAAACTAAATCCAAGGATTTAAGGAGCTAGAATATGAATTGTAAGTGCCAATAGTCAGGGAAGTATTTCAAGTGGAACAGAAGACGAACACAAATAACATCCAATGCAAATTAATATCAATTTTTTATTATTATTATAATATTTATGAATTATTATAAGACTCATCATTTAGAATGTGAATTAACATAAACCTCAGTATCCAAAATGTGACCGATCATACGACTCCAGATGTGAGTTTTGGAAGATTCCAATTATTATGGATGTAAATTATTAGAAGACTGAGGATGCAGTGTGACAGTTTTATGACTTAAGACCCAGTCCTTTTTTTATTTATTTAAAGATTCAGGATCCAGAAGGTAAATTACTATAAGGCTCAGGATCCAGAATGCGAATTATTATATAATTATATAATCTAGAAACTCCAGATAAATAAATAAAAATTCCAGAATTATGAACAAAGAGAGAAGCTAACAGATGACTGGGGGATCTAGAATCATATCCAGAGGTCTGTCCTGCTCTCACTCACGTGCTGATACTCCGTGTTAAACTGCTCCTCTGATGTGAACCGCACGTGCAGCCTGTACTGCTCTAGGAAAATGTTATCAGTGTAATAACAGCTGCACGTGCAGAATCTCTTCATCGTCGCAGCAGTGACGAAGCAGCGCGCGTGACACTAACAAACTCTATTTAACACTTACGTCATTATAATTATTACACCTTTCGGCGCATTTTATACTCTCTAACCTAATTGTAATCATAGAATAGTAAACGTGTTTGTTTAAATAATAATAATAATAATAACTTCCGAATGTAGAAACAGCTGAAGTCACATGAAGTTGATTTGTTTTGATCCGACAGTTTAATGTGTTCGGGCGGAAACACAATCACAATAATTATTATTGTCTTTCTATTCTTATACGTTATTATTTATTATTATTATAAACGTTGATAAAATAATATAAAAATAGAAAATATATTTTTTAGAATGTCTATTGAATTTCATCAAATTTATTTAAATTACAAGCGCGTTTTCTGTAACGGTTTATTTTTATTGCAGGATCCCAAATAAGTTCTTATTAAGTGCACTAGTTAGTGAGCTAAGTAAGAGCTTTCACGCCACATAGTGCACTCCTACAACCCTAACGCGGTGATTAGGGATCGGGCCGCTGCACTTCCTGGTCCGTCCGTCTATCTGGTCCGGGCGGAACGGTTCTGTCGGGGCGGAATGTAGCGGATGGTGTCCGGTACCGAGTGTTTGTGTAGGTGTGTCGTGTGTGTGTCGTGTGTCGTGTGTGTGTGATGCGGAGGCGCGATGCTGAGTGTGGAGTCGCTGCAGGTGGCGGAGGAGGAGGTGGTGGAGTCGAGCTCCAGTCGTCTGGGTGATATCTACACGCTCGTGGCTGACGGCTGCTACCCGCGCGCCATGAACCCCGTGCGCAAGAAGAACCTCAAGCGGTACGCGCGCAAATTCACCGTGGACGGTGAGCGCGCGCGCCACTCACTCACCCAATCACTTACAGACCTACAGTATATCAATAGAGAGACTGTGTGTCTCCCCCATCTGCGTCTCAGCCTTTACCTGTCTATCTATCTGATCATCTATGTCTCACTATCAGCCTGTCTGTCTCTCCGTGTCCCCTCGTCTGTCTGTCTATCTGTCTTTGTATCTATGTGTCCCCTATGTACCTGTCTGCCTGTGTGTGTCTATCTGTGTGTCCCTCAATCTACCTGTCTGTTTGTCTGTCTATCTTTGTGTCCCCCTGTCTACCAGTCTGTGTTTCTTCCTATTAACCTGTGTTTGTTGGTCTATCTGTGTGTCCCTCCATCTACCTGTCTGCTTACCCACCTGTCTCTGATTATGATCCTCATTAGCTGTTTCTGTTTAACTCTGTCTTTGTATCTCTCCCTCTCCCTCCCTGCAGACGGGCGTCTGTACTATGTGGGGATGAAGAAGGAGGAGAAGCGCGAGGTGGTGATTGACGCCGACCGGAAGCGCCAGATCTTCCTCGAGTGTCACTTCAACGAGCTCGGCCATCACCTGGGACAGAAGAAGACGGTGCACCGCATCCAGAGCAAGTACTACTGGCTGGGCATCGTCAAGGACGTAGTGGACTGGGTGAGCGTGCATGCGTTCATGTGTGTGTGTTTTCGTGTGAGTGTGTGTGTGTCCCTGCCTGTAGTAACCGATGTCTTCTTTTAGATCAAGGTGTGCGAGACGTGTCAGCACACGGAGCGGAACAAAAACATGGCGCGGACGCCGAGACCACTGAAGGTCGACGGCCCCTGGGACACCGTTACCCTGGAAATAATGGGTACGAGCCCAGTCAAGGATGAGAACACCCACTTCCTGCGTCACACACACAAGTGTGCACTTTGTGACCGTGTGAGTTTGTGTGTGTTTGAACACAGGCCCGTTCCCTTGCACTACACATGGAGGAAACACACACCTGGTCATCGTTACAGATTACTACAGTAAGTGGCTGGAGGCGTTTCCTGTCCAGAAGAGAGACTTCCTGTGTGTGGCCAGATGCATTTCGTCAACTGTTTATCGGTAAACGATCCAGATGTGATTAGTTGGTTTAACAGTTCTCATGATGAAATGCTCCTGTGTGTCATCATCAGTGTGTGTGTGTTGCAGGTACGGTTCAGTAAAAACCATTCTCTGCTCTCTGAACGCTGATTTCTGCGAACAGGTTTGTCCTTTTTTTTTTTCTCTGTGTGAGTAGCACTTATCAGCTCTCAGTATCTAGAGTTCCTCCCTTTAACCATCCAGATGTGTCGTGTCGTAGGTGAGCAGGCAGCTGAGCGAGCGCTGGGGTTTGCAGCTGAAGCTCCAGCACAGCGCCCTCCTGGAGCGCTCCAACCCTCTGCTGAAGGACACCGTCAAGCAGGTGGTGGCGGAGAAGCAGGCCGAGTGGGACGATTTCATCGATCCGGTTCTGGCGCTGTTCAGGACATCGGTGAACCCCGAGACCAGGTTCACGCCCCACTGCCTGATGTTCAACCGCAAAGCCAGCGCGCCCGGTCAGGTAGGAGCATGAGATCTGAGATCTGGATACAACGTTTCTGGATCTAAACCGATACAATGTCGATAGCGCTGATCCTGCCGTATCGCTCTGTCCGCCAGATGAAGCTGGATGTACTGAGTTACGAGCATGATGCGGGAAACGATTCCCTCAGCGAGGAGCCGGATAACAGCTTCGTCTCGTCCATCAAGGAGCAGCAAAATCAACTCCAACAGATGGTACGTACGGAGATAATAAGGTGTTTTCAATTTCCTTTACAGGATCTCGAATGACATATATGTGGTGACGCTTGAACACGAGGTTTATAGGAGTAACATGTTGTAATGGACATGAACTCGAATTTGCCACTTTCAGGTCTTTTCCAATATGAACGCCGCGTACAAGCAGGAGAAGAAAAGTGCCAAACGGCGAGGCAGGAACGTCTCCTCCATAACCCTGACCGTCACCGAGCCCTTGTGCCCCGCCGACGACTCGCCCTCACCCAAAAGACTGAAAGACGAGCTGTTCCTGACGTTCCCTGTCGAGACGGTGATCAGCGCTGTTCAGGTGGTCACGGAGGAGGGAAAGGACGCGCTGGAGTATGTGCTGCCGGGACCTGATGTCCACTGACGGCAGCAATTAATAACCCATTAGGTCAAAGGATACAAGTGGCAGCGTATGAGGGACTGATTGTAACAGACCGTCTCATAAGGTTCAGCTGTTTACGGGTTTGTGACGGCATCGGCGCTATAAAACAGGGCAGGATGTTATTGTTACAGTCTTTTTGTATATAATGCATTGCTTCAGTAACGGCTGAAGGATTAATTTTTTTTGATGGCTGAATTTTCCCAGAATCTTTTTTTTATTTTATCATGTCTGCTTTTAGGATAATAAACACTAATGTATCAGCACTGTTTCTGTTTGCATCTTCTTTATCTCTTTAATTTATTGGAAATTTTTAAAATTATTTGTCTAATGCTCCTGTTTAATATATATATATATATATATATATATATATATATATATGTATATATGCCCTGCGGTATTTATACTCACTGTCCACTTTATTAGGAACATCTACACATCTGGGCCCGTATTCACAAAGCTTATTAGAATTCTCTATCCTAGCTGAAAAAGTCCTAGCTGGGAGTCCTAGACTAAAAGTGATTTGGAACACTTCTTAGAGCAATAACCTCTGACCTCTGTCTTGAAATGCCCTCTTCGTGCAAATAGAATGTATGATATTAGAACAGACAGTGAAATCATAATGTTTGTATATAAAGAAATTGTATAATTATGACTTATGTTTATATCTATCTATCTATCTATCTAACTATAGGTAGATAGATATGACAATATTAAAATATATTTATATATCATATAATATTACATAAATATGTGTTCTTATGCTTCTAATAGTTATTCAATATTTTTTTAGCCTTTTGGAAACAAACATTATCTTTCAGCAGGATAATGACCCAAAACGTGTGGCAAAATATACACAAAAATGGTTCAGCAGAAACTAAATCAAGCTCATGATCATCTCAGTCCCCAGACCTCAACCCAACTGAAACCCTGTGGGGTGAGCTGAAGAGGAGGGAGCATAAGGGAGGACCCGGGTCTCTGGATGATTTAGAAAGATTGCAAAAAGGAACAGTCAAGGATCCCTCTATCTGTATTCTACAATTTTGTGAAATGTTATAGGAGGAGATTAAGTGCTCTCTTGGGGTCGTACAAAGTATTAACATCAGGGGTGCCAATAATTGTGGTTCACATGATTTCATGTAAAAAAAAAAAAATCTAAAAGATGGATTTTTTGTTGAAATAAAAAAAAAAAGAATAATTTATTAGCAGCCAACCGGGGCTGCCAATTACAGTGTGACCATCACACACACACACACACACACACACACACACACACACACATTTTATATATATATAAAATTTACTTTGATATTTACAATTCAAATTACATAGTAATAACATACTATTACGAATATATTACAAATATAATAATAATAATAATAATTTCGCTATTTTGTTTATTTCATATAACCTAATAATAACTTTCCTCATTCCTACTTGTAATGAGTTTTGTCCTGAAAGAGCTCCGCGTGGGCGCGTGGGCGTGTCCGTTAAACGCGGAAAACGTTCCTATTGGTCAGACTGAGCGCCGTGGGCGGAGCTTGATCGCCACATTCATTTTCACTTCCGCATTATCAAACTGCAGCCCGGACCAGAGAGAAGCGGCGGAGTGTAAACGCGGACTGAGAGGCGCTTCTTTAAAACACCTTCATCATCATCATCATCATCATATATTATTATTATTATTATTATTATTATTGTTATTATTATTAGTGAAAGTGTGTGTGCGGACTAAAGGGAAGTTTGAGGACTGCGGCTTATTTCCGTGCTGATCTGATCTTGTCTCCAGGGAATGATCTCACACTCTAAGATGAGCTCGTGCGTTGTTTATCACCTTTCTGATCGCTTTGGTCTCAGCACGGGCTGATCTGATCTGATCTGATCTGATCTGATCACTTTGACTGCTGCACTACTTCCTGTCACGTGCCTCCACTCCCACATCACACTACATCATGAGGCTGGCTGTGCTTGTCGGCTGCATCTTTACCTTTGTCCTGGTGGACATTGTGGTCTCCACCGTCCTCTACGTCCAGTTTTCGCGTCCAGTCACGTTCTCGGATGACGTCCTAGACTTCGACGTCCGTCGCTCGGTGCTGGATCTCTGGGTGGTGACCCTGGGGCGATCCTGCCTCCTTGTCGGCGCCTCTCTGGGCGTCCTGATAAACCATGGAGATGGCCCGAGACGTGTCGCCTTCCTGGACACTCCGGTGGTGCTCCTCAGTCTCACCATGCTCTCGTATGCCCTCGCCAAGCTCCTGATATTCTCCGAGATGGAGGCTTTGATGCACGATCCTTGGTTCCTCAGCTTGTTCTCGTGGACTTGCGTCGCCGCCGTAGCGTCTGTGTTCTTCTGGAGGCTACTGAGCAGTGCGAATGTCCCCGGCTCGGATGATGCAGAAGAGAGGCAGAGGCTGGTGGATGGAGGAGAGGACGGAGAGGATCGTGAAGAATCGGGCGAGTCGGGAGGGGACGGGGTGAAGCAGAAGACAAACTCTGGGGCCACGCTGGGACGTCTGCTGTCATACTGTAAGGAGGACACGGGGCTTCTGTCCCTTGCCTTCTTCTTCCTCATCCTCTCAGCCGTGTGTGAGTTTAGACACCATGTTCTGACTCCACTGAAAGTTCCTGACACTCAAATATGTACTATTACATAAGCTACAACGCACACTAATACTATTATAGAGCCTACACTGAACAGTTCCAGCTCCGATTATACTGTATATATTGATATTACTGCAGTATTATGTTCCCTCACCGCCCTGCATATTATACTTAATTACAGTATATACACTGACTGAACGATGTAATGGTGCCTAATTTACTGCAAGACCTGCTGTTATAAAAAATGAATACCTTATAAATAATAGATGTTTGGGAATCCACCTGATGTGAATAATTATTGAACACAACTGAGACAAGTACAGAAAGTTAAATAAATATTTTTGTTTACATGTTTCTGTCTCTCTCTTTAGGCGAGGCCTTTATCCCGTATTACACTGGGAAAGCCATCGATGGTCTAGTGATCAACAAGAGTATGGAATATTTCATCAAACCAATGACTATTCTCACTGTATTGGCTTTCGTCAGGTGAGTGGGTATTATTACTGTAGGTATACACTTATACGGATGTGTATATACAGTGATTACTAATATCTTACTAATCTCACTAATGACTAATATAAGCCTGGCTCAACCTTTCATAAGTGCACGCCCAAATATCTATACCAATTCTCAAAAATCGAATAATTTACAAATTTCACGTTATTGCAATATTCCCAGCTTTTAGTAAATTTTATTTAAACGTCCCTAGATGAGACCAAGGTGACTAAATGACTCATTTTCCTTTAGAACGATACAGCTATTGTGTGACACCATGCATGATATTTAGAGTAATGTGTTCTTGGATGAGTTATATTTTGAGGTGCTCCAAGCATGCGACTGTAATTATAACACCAAGTCTCTAATTCCAGTTCCGTGGCTGTTGGGTTTCGTGGTGGTGTGTTCTCATTGACATTCGCCAGGCTTAACATTCGGCTGCGGAACCTCCTTTTCCGCTCGTTGATGCATCAGGAGATCAGCTTCTTCGATGCTAATCATACAGGTTGAGTTCTGTCTTAGGAGATAAAAGCTAAGACCATGTGCTATCGTATACCGTATGCTCAGTAATCGTAACAGTCAATAACCATCCAGAGACATAACAGTCAGTAGCCATATGATTCAGTAGCCATCACAGTCAGTAGTAGCATAACAGCCACTAACAATAAGAGTAAGTAATGATAAAAGTCACTAATCATAACAGCCAGTAATCACAGGTACCAGTAATCATAATAGTCAATTATCAATAGTGGTAACAGTTAGCACTTTAAATAGTCAGTATTCTGTTTAATACTGTTAGTAGTCAAAAAATTCAATAGTCATCACAGTCAGTAGTAGCATAACAGTCAGTAACTATAACAATCAGTAAGCATAAACACCAGTAATTATAACAGTTAGTTGTCCAAAGATTCAGTAGTCATGACTGTCTGTAGCAGTGTAACCACCAGTAATCATAGTAGTCAGTCAGTATCAGGAGTCATAACAGTCAGTAATCGTTAACGTCAGTGGCAGCATAATAATCAGTAATCAAATGTCAGTATTCATAACAGTCAGTACTTATAACAGTATTCATAACAGCCAGTAGTCAAAGCAGTCAGTATTTATTAATGTCAGTGGCAGCATAACGGTCAGTAATCAAAAGTCAGTAGTCATAACATTCAATAGTCATAACAATCAGTAATAACCATCAGTAATCATAACAATCAAAAATCATCATTGGCAGTAGCAGCACATCAGTCAGTAATCAAACATCAGTAGTCATAACATTTAGTATTCATCACAATCAGTAATAAACATCAGTAGTCCTAACAATCAATAATCATCATTGTCAGTAGCAGCATAACAGTGAGTAGTCGATAGTGTCAGTGGCAGCATAACAGTCATTAAACAAAGCACTAGTAATCACAACAGCCCGTAGCCATTAATGTTAAATGCAGCATAATAGGCAGTAATTAAGTCAGTAGTCATAACATTTAGCAGTCATCAATTTCGGTAATAACCATCAGTAGTCATAACAATCAGTAATCATTATTGTCAGTAGCAGCGTAACAGTCAGTAACCAAAAGTGAGGAGTCATTAATCATAGCAGTCAGTTATTGTTAGTAGCAAAAATAGCCATAAAGCACAAAGTCAGAAAGAATAACAGCAGCAGCAATGATGAGTAGCAGCATAAGAGTCAGTAAAGATAACAGGATTGTGGAATTGTTCTAACAGGTGATATAACAGGAACATTTTTAAGGACTACCAAATTGAAATTGGACTCAGACACAGATGTGTAATCGATACAGGTAACATCACGTCACGGCTGACCTCAGACACCACACAGGTGAGTGACCTCATCTCGCAGAATGTCAACCTGTTCCTGCGCAGCTTTGTCAAGGCAGTCGGATTCTTCATCTTCATGTTCGGCATGTCCTGGAAGCTGTCGCTCGTCACCGCCATGGGCTTCCCGTACCTCGCCGTGCTCTCCAAGCTTTACGGCGAGTATTACAAGGCAAGCGAGCAAACTTTTAAGACCTTCAGAATAAAAAAAAAAAAATCAAGGTACTATTGATCTTTCCTCTATATATGATTATTAAATGTTTACACAAATGTTTTCCTGTAGAAACTTACCAAGGAGGTGCAGACGTCGCTGGCCCAGGCCAACAAAGTGGCCGAGGAGACGATCTCGGCCATGCGGACGGTGCGCAGCTTCGCCGGAGAGGATCACGAGGCCGAGTCTTATTACGCCAAACTACTGGAGGTGTTCGCACTGAACAAGAAACAAGCCATAGCCTACGCCTGCTTCATGTGGTCCAGCTGTGTGAGTATCGAATATCAAGAAGTCGGACTTGTCAAACACCCTGGCAGAACATACGGGTGACGTGAAACCTATCGGTGTTGTTTTAGATCTCGGAGCTGGCGTTGCAGGTGGCCATCCTGTTTTATGGAGGACACATGGTGGTGACAGACCAGATAAGTGGGGGAACTCTTGTTGCCTTCATCCTCTATGAGCTTGAACTTGGGGAATGTCTGGATGTGAGGCACTTCACAATGACATCAGTACATTTTTAAACTGGGTTCTGTGTCTGTTTTTGTCTCAAACTTGCTCTGCCCCACAGAACATCGCGTCAGTCTACACAGGTCTGATGCAGGGTGTGGGAGCCGCTGAAAAGGTCTTCGAGTACATTGACGGGAAGCCCAAACACACTCTCGATGGCCAAGTAGCTCCAGATGTGCTGCAAGGCCTGGTTGAGTTCAAAAACGTGACGTTTGCGTATCCTACGCGACCAGAGACCAGAGTCCTCAAGGTATCACATCATCTTCTACTTAGTTAAGGTCTGTTCATTGACCCAGTCCAATACAGCAATACAACTAAACATGTTCTTTATATCACAGTCAATAAAGCTTCAGTCTATGTAACATTTTATTTGCAGAATGTGTCCTTCAGTATCCAGCCACGGGCAGTGACGGCTCTGGTGGGTCCCTCAGGCAGCGGTAAAAGCTCCTGCGTTTCTCTGCTCAAGAACTTTTACACACCTCAGGAGGGCCAAGTGTTACTGGACGGATGTCCGATTGAGACGTACCAGCATAGCTACCTCCACTCCAAGGTGAGCTCCTGTCAGAGGGGAAAAGCACAAAGTTTTGAAACAATATGTGGCACAAAGCCTTCCTGAATCACCCAACACAAATCTATGTTGAGAATAAATTCAGTAATTCACTTCTTCACTCAGGTCGCGCTGGTTGGACAAGAGCCGGTCCTTTTCGCTCGCTCTGTACAGAAGAACATCGCCTATAGCCTTCCAAGCACTCCTGTAGAGGATGTAGTCACGGCTGCCAAAAAGGCCAACGCTCATGACTTCGTCTCCAGCCTCCCCAGAGGCTACGACACGGGTGAGATCGGGGTTGTAAAACGTCATTCAGGACCTCATTTATCTAAATGAACGTTTACATTTAGGAAGTTCTGTTAAT
Source organism: Clarias macrocephalus (assembly GCA_011419295.1). Taxonomy (NCBI): domain Eukaryota; kingdom Metazoa; phylum Chordata; class Actinopteri; order Siluriformes; family Clariidae; genus Clarias; species Clarias macrocephalus. The sequence goes on along the minus strand of JAAGKR010007984.1, from coordinate 10,082 downwards.
AGCTGAGAGGTGGCACTGTGGTGTCGTGGTTAGCGCTGTCACCTCGCACCTCCAGGGTCCGGGTTCGATTCCCGGCCAGGCTCGATCCTGTGGAATTCATTCCTGTCTCTGTGTGCATGGAGCTTGCATGTTCTCCCTGTGCTTGGTGGGTTTCATCTGGGTATGCTGGTTTCCTCCCACAGTCCAAAGACAAAGGGCATTCCCAAATTGCCCGTAGTGTGTGAATGTATGTATTTTTGTGTCCCCTGCGATGGATTGGCACCCTGTCCAGTCTCCTGGGATAGACTCCAGACCCCCCACAACCCTGAATACCAGATAAAGCGGTATAGACGATGAGTGAGTGAATGTTAATAGCTGCAATAAGATAAGCATTAGCACTTTACGGTGTGTTTTATTAGGGAAAACACACCACAGGTGGCATCACCCATTATTGCTATAAATGCATGTTACAGATTTGCAAGTAATAATAAACATGCTGCAATAAAACTAACTGTTTTAATAATAATAATAATAATAATAAGACACTCGAATCATAGCTTTCAAAATAGCTTCGGCTTGGACCTTTTTTCTGTTGTCTCAGATGGACCACTAGATCCATGTGAGACAGCTCCTAGACCCCTAGAGGTGCTAGAATTACGCTTTTTTCCAAGCGTGTGGTTTAATTAATTGGGGTCACTGATTCAACCCCAGGTGATGAATCAGCATTTCAGGTTTAGGGGGGTCTTTACCAAATATCCAGCGTTCTGTCTGACTCCTGATCTAACGCAGTGTTAAGTCAGATGTGTGCCACATTGCAGGTGTTGGGGAAAAGGGGACCCAGCTCTCAGGAGGGCAGAAGCAGAGAGTGGCCATCGCTCGCGCCCTAATCCGGAACCCAAGCGTGCTCATTCTGGACGAGGCCACCAGCGCGCTGGATGCTGAGAGTGAGCACATGGTATGGATTAAGACTTTAATCCTTGTCTTTGATGTAGACATCCTGCTTTGTAACAGGGTTTTAGCATTATGCAGGTTTTGGGCCATTATTTTATGAGTACTAGAGTGAAAATACTGTATAATTACAGGTCTTCAGTCTAAGTTTGTTTCTTTGTTTGGAAATGAAACTGAATTCCATAAGCTGTAAATTATTGAATAATTTTTTTTTCTCTTGACAAAGACTTTATGGCCTTTGAAGCCAGGAGGTGGTGGCGATGGCCACTCTTGAAAAAGATTCATACGGTGGAGTCAGAAAGTATTCACACCCACTTGACTTTTTTCTGTTTCAGTTTTATGTTGCAACCTGATACTACAGTTTTTCAAATAGTTTTTTTCATATTAACCCACACTTGGTACTCCATAATGTTTATATTAGAAATGTCTGTAGATTTATTAAAGAAAAATCTAAAATATCACATGTATACAGTATGTCCCACTCCTATGTTGTCTTGGATAAGTACTTGGTCTTGAACTACGTTCTTTGTCTTGTATCGCTGTCATGTTGGAAGGTGAACTTTTGCCCCATTCCAGAGTGCTGTGGAACAAGGTTTCAGTGACGATATCTCTGTACTTTGCCCTCAACCCAGTCTCCGACTCCCTGCTGCTGAAAACCACCCCCAGAGCACAATGCTGCCACCACCATGCTTCACTGTTGAGCAGCTGATGAGCGGTGCCAGGCTTCCTAATCTTTCATCATTGTTTCATCAGACCAGAGAATCTTGTTCCTCACAGTCTGAGAGTCCTTCAGATACTTTTTTTTTTTTTTTTTTGCAAACTGAATGATCTTTCATGTGTATTAAACTGAGGAGAGGCTTCCGTCTAGCCACTCTGCCCTAAAGCCCAGATTGTTGGAGTGCATCAGTGATGGTTGTGCTTCTGGAATCAGTCAGAGTCACCATTAGGTTTTTGGTCACATCTTTTACTGAGGCCCGTTTCTTTTCCGATTCTTCAGTTTGGCTGGGCGACCAGCTCTTGGAAGAGTCCTGGCTGTGCTAAATTTTTTCCATATGAGAATTATGGAGGCCACTGTGCTCATCATAACCTTCTGTGCAGCAGATTTTTTTGTAGCCTTGCCCAGATCTGTATCTTGTAACAATCCTGTCTCTGAGCTCTGCAGGCGGCTCCTTTGACCTCATGGACTTTGCTCTGATTCACTATGCATATATTATTATATAGCAATATGCACTATGCACACACCTCTGTATAAAAGGCTATGACGCCTTTTATAGAGAGGTGTGTGCTTCTCCAAATCTTGTCGACAGGTGGACTCTAATCAAGCAACTCAGGGTCTGAATGCTTAAAAACATGTGATATTTCCGTCTTTTTAAATAAATTATAGTAAATTATAATAAAGAGTGTGTAATAAATGCAAATAAATGTAAACAACTGTAATATCAAGCAGCAATATATATAAAAAAAATTTTATGAAGTGAAGGGAGTCTGAATACTTACTGAATGCATTATGGTTATATATATATATATAAAATACAAACTTGTGTCCAGACTTTTGACTGGTACTGTCTCCGTGCATTCTGTCAGGTTCAGCAGGCTCTGAATGCCGTGATGGAGAACTACACAGTCCTGGTTATCGCTCATCGCTTGAGCACGGTGCAGCGCGCCGACGCAATTGTGGTACTGGACAACGGCGCTGTGGTGGAGCAGGGCAGCCACGATGAGCTAATGGACCTCCGTGGCCTCTACTACAGACTGATCCAGAGGCAGATGCTGGGGACTGATGTCACAGACGAGCCTTCGCGTCCATTTTTAGAGACGCCTCGGCCCCGGGAAAAGAAAGAGGAAGAAAACGAGAGCAGCGGAGACGAAAATGTCCCAAGATACTGATCTATTTATTCTGATTCAGCACTGAATTTGAAACGTGCTAAAATGAAACCTACCTCAATTCTGTAAAACACTATTAGTTTGCTTCAGTTAGAAAGTAGCCCAGGTAGGCAGATTTTGCAGTCAGTATCGGTTTCAAGTAAAGAATAAGCACCAGGTCATATCTGCTCTTAGATCCATGCTGCTATGAAGTAAAAGCTGTCTGTATGCACAATTACATTAACATATTGGACAAGGCGCCATTAGGTATAATCTCTCTCGACATCTCAACAATAAACCTTGGTGATGAGCTCCTTGAATATTTGCATGTGTAGACATCAGTTCCTTCCTCATAAGGTTAAAGATGAATAAATGACCACTGCATGACATCCCACGTTTGGAAGATGCTTAAGAGTATTGCTTCATATTGCACTTTTTGCTATTATTAGCAATTAATATTGCTGTTTTATCAGCTGACCACAATTTGATCACATGGCTTTACCGTAGTAAAATCCCTTGGCTAGATTGCGAGTAAACTTAACAATCAGTTTGAGCTACAGATTGAATTGTTTTGCCTCATGTTACATAACTTTCTAGCCAAAGTGGTGTCCAACAGGTAGTAAGGAGGTGCAGGAGCGTGTTCCAGTTCAGCTTACAGGTGTTTTGATCAGGGCTCTGCACAGGTATGTTCTTCTTCTCCAGCGTTAACATGCCATGCGTTCATGGGGCTCTGGAACTTTCTGCATTGTCATGCTGGAATAGGTTTGGGCCTTGTAGTTCCAGTGAAGGGGAGCTGTAATTATAAAGCACTCAAGGATGTTCTCTACAATTCTTTGCTCCGAACTCATTATAGAACCACATAAGTGTGTAATGGCCAGGGGTGCACATACGTTTGTTAACAAAAAATAACTCTTTTAAATCTTTAAAAAAAAAAAAAAAAAAGGTGTGGTCATAAAAGAGATAAAAACACTAGAAAACATTAAAAGTTTGAGGATCAGCTTTAATGTAATTATTATTTTATAATTATCATAATATCATAATTATATTATTTCAGGTTGAAGTCCACATACATGTCTGTCTCTATCAAAGATGACCCCCCCCCCCCTTTTTTTTGTTTTTGGAATTTTACTAAATTTTCTTTAGTGTGACATTATTTGATATACATTTTTTACTCGATTGGTGGCTAAAGATTAGGGAATTGTACAAAACTTTCCTATTTCACAGCAAGATTTTGAATCCACTGTCATTTCAATGAGAAAAAATAAAAAAGAAGATAAAGATAAAGAATGCGTTGTTTGCAAAGAAGATTTCTCCAGCGTGTTAAAATTCACTTATACCACTTCAGCTCTGTTATTTCAGCGGTGAAAATATGAACTAATCCCAATAAAAATATTCAGTTTAGCTTTTCTAATGAATTTCTAATGCATATCTATTCAGCAATAATTGAGCAAGTAGCGTATTAGTAACTTATTTTAAAATAGATTATTAAATCCGGCACATAACTGTTCATAACATCACTTTTACTCAACAAACTTTTGATTTAATTTATGTCACAGGTAAAACTTCAAGCACATATCTAAGTACTTGCAAATTTTTATTACATTCTGTTTAGCCAGTTTTGCGTGAGACTGTGACAAAATCTGTCTGGACAGACATACATAAAGACATAGAGATAGACATAGAGACAGACATGCATGCATACATACATACAGACAAAAAGACATAGAGACAGACATACATAAAGACAGAGACAGGCATGCTTACATAAAGGCATAGAGACAGACAGCATACAGAATAAGCATAGAGACAGACAGACATACAGAAAGACAGACATGCATACATACAGACATAAGGACATAGAGATAGATATACAGACTGATACAGACAGACATACATGCATACAAACAGACATAAAGACAGACAGACGTAAAAACAGACAGAAATAAAGACATACAGACATGAAGACATATAAACATGCATACAGACATAAAGACATGGGGACAGACTTACATACATGAAGACAGAGACGGACATACAGAAAAACATAAAGACAGAGACAGACATGCATACATACAGACATACCGAAAGACAGACATAAATAAGATATATAAACATGCAGACAGGCAGACAGACATATAGAAAGACATAAAGACAGAAATGCATACAGACAGACAAAAAACAGACATGCATATATACAGACATAAGGAAATAGAGACAGACAGACATGCATACAGAAAGACATAGACATAAGAGACAGAGACTGAGACAGACATGCATACAGACAGACATACATGCAGACAAAGACAGAGATACAGACTGACAGTCAGACATGCATACAGACAGACGAAAGGTCAGAGACAGACATATAGACAGAAATAAAGACATACCGACATGAAGACATATTAACATGCATACAGACAGGTATATATGCAGACAGAGACGGATATACAGACTGACAGTCACGTAGACATAAAGATTGAGACAGACATGCATACACAAAGACATAAAGACATAAGAGACATGCACACAGATAGACATAAAGACAGAGATAGACATAAAGACATAGAGACACGCATACATACAGACATAAGGACATATTGACAGACATAAAGACAGGGACATGCATACAGACAGACATGCATGCAGACAAAGACAGAGATACAGACTGACAGACAGACATGCATACAGACAGACGTAAAGACAGAGACAGACATACAGACAGAAATAAAGACATACCGATATGAAGGCATATTAACATGCATACAGAGAGACATACATGCAGACAGAGATGGACATACAGACTGACAGTCAGGCATGCATACAGACAGACATAAAGACAGAGACAGACCTGCATACATATAGACATATCGAAAGACAGACATAAATACAGACATAAAAACATAGAGACAGACATACAGACTGAGACAGACATGCATGCATGCATGCAGACATAAAGACTGACAAAGACATAAAGACAGACATGCATACATACACACATAAGGACATAGAGACAGACATGCAGACAGACATAAAGACATGCAGACTGAGACAGACATGCATACATACAGACATAAAGACAGAGACTGAGACAGACAGACATAAAGACAGACAGACATAAAGACAGACAGACGTAAAGACAGAGACAAACATATAAACATGCATACAGATAGACATAAAAACATGGAGACAGACATACATTCTGTACATGCAGACAGAGACAGACATCCAGACTGACAGTCAGACATAAAGACAAATACCTGCATAAATACAGACATAAAGGCATATAAACATACATTCAGACAGACATACGGTAGAGACGGAGACTAGTTTCGGGTCCTCTAATATATGAACGATACAAAGATGTGATTGAAAGAGCGAGCTCTGATTGATGTACTTTGCTTTAATGTAGATGAGTAGAAAAGCCGCAGAGTTGGAGTGAGAGCTACAGTGTGAAACAGTTACGCACAACTTTTGGCACGCTGGAGACATCCGGGCATTTCCTCGTGTTGTTCAGGCTGAGCTCGCGGGTGTGTGCACTTTCTTTTACTGACACACACACACACACACACACACTGACACAACCACACACTCTGTAGTGCGGAAGCGCGCGGTTTGGGACGCAGCCCGAAACCAGGACCCTGCTCTTCCGGTTGGAGAAACGCAGGCGTGTGCTCGTGTGTGTGTGTGTGCGCGCGCGCGCGCTTGTGAAGTTCTGAAGGCTAAGAGGGTGGACGAAGACACCCGGCCGCGCCAGAAATGGCTCGCTTCGGTAACAAGCTGAGCTCGTACTCCCTCATTGAGCTGTCCGAACTGCTCGAGGACGACGAGAAGCTCAGCAATATCGTGCTGGATCTGGACGAGGTGAGAGTTTGTGGGGGTTTTGTTTCTCTGGTTTGCTTTGGAAGCTGCGAAAACAAAGCGGCAGATGAAAGACTTTCATGGTTACGTTGAAGTTACTAAGTTGCGAGTGGTTACATACTGTAAACTCAGAACGCTGCACGCGCGTCAGCCGTTTATTGTCGTTGAATTCTTGTGTATCACGCGCTGGTTGTCCCGGGACACATCCTGTTTGTGTCCCTTTAATCAGCGGCTCACGCAGAGCTCGCGCTCACTGAACCGGTCTGCGCTCGCGTTTATTTGTATTTTGTTCCTTTGGGAAAATATGTCGAGCTTGCTGCGATATTGTGACGTCACTACACCCCTACACCACCACCGTGTTCGGAAGAGCAAGTCAAAGCTGATGGAAAACACATTTCATAGTCGGATGGTTGAGTGAAAAGGTTTTTAACTTGCAGATCAAAAATATTTGTGAGAAACGTCGCTCACATTTTCTGAATAAAAGTTTCAGGTTTCGAGCCGGTTAATATTACTTCCTTAAAAACTGCTCAAGTGGTAATGTTTCAGGAAAATAATAATAATAATAATAATAATAATAATAATTAAAAAAACAACTATTTGCTTCCATAGAAATATTATATGTAGTGATATTATCTTTAGAAATATTATTACTAGGGACAGGAATCCCCAGGGAGCACTCGATACCATACCATCACGATACCTGGATGCATCGCGGCTCATGGGAAGGTGGTGTCAGGCAGGGCATCCGGCGAAAAACCTGTACCAAGATGTGGGTGCGGATGGGATGGGATGGATGGGATGGGATGGGATGGGATGGGATGGGATGGGATGGTCCGCTGTGGCGACGCCTTGCTAGACGGGAGTTGCCGAAAGACCAGCAACATCTTGTGTGTCAATTTTTGCATTGAGATTCTGTTAGTATTGTGATATATTTTAGATTTCGATACGCATGTGAACAAACTAAGCAAATAATTGCAAATAATTTGCTCCTCCCGCATAGGTCGCTTTCCTGTCTGCCAATGTGTGAATTATTTAAAGTGTAGTTTAGATTACACAGGAACTGCAACATTTTGATTGCAAACATATATAAACTTTTTTGCGATACATGAATTCACTAAAAAAATCTTGAAACATAAAAAATATGCCTCCTAGAAATATTTTTCCAGTAAATGCTCCTCCTCCAAACAATAATGCAGATAAATATAATATTTCCTGCTGTCCATTTAATTCATGTGAACGTCATTCCCGTAACTATTACTTTTGTACATACTACAGTAGATGTTGCTCCGGTACTTTTACTTCAGAGTGTACTATTTTCTTTAATATAACTCCTGTACTTATTACTATAAGTAATAATAATATATATATAAATAATAATATAATAATATAACTATAATAATAAATATTATCATTATAATTATCCTTATTCCTTTAGGATTGATATATCACTTTAGGATTCATAACTGTCTAGAATTTCTTTCTGGCCATATCGCAGCGTCATTGTGGTGAAGTATTTAGTTTCCTTCGGCTGCACTGCATTTGTTTACCAAATTTATGACCCGGTCAAACCGAGCGCTTGTATGGCGTATCAAGACTGAAGACCCATGGTTGTCCACCTGAAACTAGTTATTAGTAAGAATTTCTGAGCCCTGCTTGTTATTAATGTGTTTGATTTCTGCTAGTTTACGAGGGGAAGCCGTGTGCCACGATGTATTTGATAAGTGCTGTAGTTTTGCTTTCAGTTCTCAGGAAACATGCATGTGACACGGCCTCACACCGGGATGAGTCAATAGGTTGCTTGGTTCCGCTCGCTCCTCGACTGATGCAGACGCGAAGTCGTGCTGCTCAATGCGGCTATCGCAGGGCAGATCTCAGGAGGCGTTCGGGATCCCATATTTCACATTCCTGTTTTGATGTAATGTTTAATCTGTGAGTTCTTGACTTGTTACAGCCTTATAACCACAGAACTCATGAATACATTTACTCAACTTCCAGCCTGCAGTTTCTCAAGCCGCCTGACAGTCGTGCTTTGCACACCGATGTCCGGGTTTACACTTGATTCTCGTCCAAACGGGTTCCAGCTGCTCTCCAACAAACTCAGCTGTGTGTGTTTTAGGAGGGGCTTGCCTTTTTAAATAGATGTCGCACTGCAGGCAGGAGTCGGAGACTTGAATAAGCCTACTACGAATGTACAGCTTCCCTCACTAAATATAGCAAAGGCTGAGATTTGCAGAATCATGGTACATGGTTACAGCCTGAACAGATGCTGAATCTTTTGACCCTGAAAAGGGTGTACCTTGCACTGGATGGCGTTATCAAAGCAGAGCAAATGAAAACGAATGTGACTTATCCCAGCGTCCGGGAAGGAATTTCTGGTTTCACAGCGAGACAGCGACAAGGTGCTTTTATTAACATTTACTCTGTTCGCCTCAAGGGCTCTAATGTAAATAAAACCAACAGAAGACTAAACAAAAGCTGTACATATATAGACGATAATGTCATTATGTCACCAGTCTAGCCCTTGTGTTAGAGGTTAACACCTTAGCCAATCATGTGAACCAAAAAAAAAAAAAAAAACCTAAACCCATTGCTATGTTTTGTATTGCGTAAACGAGTCAGTTTAAAATGAGGTACTGACTTTGCTACTTTTGGTTTGGAAGCCCGTCATACTTTAATCTGTCCCTGATGAAACCCTTAAGTGACCAGTTGTGTCTTTCAGCAGCTGACACACTTGAGACATGAGGCGTAAAAGCACAGGGAAGGGAGCCAACTACAACGGCTCTTGCATAATAACCACGGCAGAAGAGCTGAAGCCTCCGAAAACAGAATTGTTTGCTTACTGCAAGCAGAGCCCAATGTGGAAGAAGTGTGTGTGGTTCTTTACTTGTCTAACATTCCCATTTGTGTCTAGGCGTTTTCATACTGTAGCGCACTTGTTCAACACAACTTGTCTCAAGATTGCCTAATGCCGTATTAAAGCACTTCTTTTGAGCATGATGGTTATTTCTGTGTTACATTTGTGAATAGCTTGTGAGTAGCACAGAAATAGCCCTTGCCTTCCATGAGACCTTGTGTCTGCTCCCTTGCTTTGATTCTAGCACCTGTTTCTGAGTGGCATGTGCCATTCTGGTGGGTGGCCCAGGATATTGTTACTGTGAAAAGTTATGTCATAAGTGTCAATGCAGGGGTTGCTGTATATGTCTCATTGTGAAGGATCCGGTAAATGCAGCTTCCAAGGTCGCAGATAATATAAATGTATCTGGTTGACGAGTCAGCTTGAGAGTCCCTCGCCGACGGCTCCGAGTCAGCTTGAGAGTCCCTCGCCGACGGCTCCGAGTCAGCTTGAGAGTCCCTCGCCGACGGCTCCGAGTCAGCTTGAGAGTCCCTCGCCGACGGCTCCGAGTCAGCTTGAGAGTCCCTCGCCGACGGCTCCG
>JAAGKR010007983.1:0-32500 GCA_011419295.1 Clarias macrocephalus | reverse complement strand
GACTGATCTCCGATGATGCAGGCTTGAGTACGGCTGCTAAAATGGTTGATGTAGTCCTAAGCCGTCATCACTATCATTTGTCCTTCGTATCATTTGCAGAGCAGAGCAAAGCCCCGTGGTTTCTATGCGTATCCCGAGTCTGTCCGTATGGAGCCATTCTCACAGCACTGAGTGCTTTCTTTGTAATGAGACCTCCAAGCAGGAGCAGGGCATCAGGATGGATCGGACCGGTCCGGAGGGCAGAAGGGGTCATGATCACCGGGAGGACGAGAGCTTCAGATTACTTTACTTGCACCTGTGGGGAGATTTGTGCTGCAGTTTTAAAAGTGCATGGCATCCATCCATCGACACGACTTGCACACCACAACCAACACACAACTAAAGAACAGCAGATACAATACTTCACACGAGAAACATGGATGATAGGGTATGCTGATTGTCATGCAGTGGATGAGGTGATGTAGATTGTGTGCAGAGTGCGAGCAGAGACTATTCACTAGCTATGACAGCATGTCTAAAAAAGCCAACCAGAAGGAAACACAGACATCAGGGGGCACATAAAGCAGCCAGACGCTCTACTGCCAACAACCCGCAGCTCTGACATCTTGTACTCATCTGATCTCCCGCGATCTCTATTTGGTGTGTCCACTGCGTGTGTGTGTGTGCGTGTGCGTGTGTGCGTGTGTGTGTGTGTGTGTGTGTGTGTGTGTGTGCGTGTGTGTGTGCGTGTGTGTGTGTGCATGGTTGTATCCATCGAGATGTTTAACCAGACTGAGATGAGTAAAAACCCTATCACAGGTAGTGCAAACAGTCCAGACAGGCGGGTCACTCTGTATTTATTGTTTCCTTGTTGATCATTTATGTCCTGTGGTGAGTATGATGAGTGTAGTAGAGCAGCGCCCCAACCACCCCCCCCTCCAACCCCCCCTCAGGGCAGACAGCTGTTCCCAAAAACAGCTTTGTACCTGAGCCTTGAATAACGAACTGGACTTCATATTAACTTCAACACGTCTCCTGTTATACTGAACTTCCAGCCTCCTAACACACAGTATGACTGCAGATCAATACCTGCTCTCCGTTATCACCCAGATGAGGATGGGTTCCCTGTTACTTCCCTTAAGATGGTTGTCCCTAAGAATTTAAAGGACTTGATGTTTGGGTCTCCTAGTGGCGCAGTGGTAAAGCGCTCGCCTTATCATCCGGAGATCGCCAGTTCGATTCCTGGGTGATGCTGTAACCTCTCGCAGGCTGAGGTCTAGAGAGAGCTGATTGGTCGAGCCCTCTCTGAGGGGAGGGATGAGAGGTACTTAGTGCTCCCACATTAATCACGGCTCTACAGCCAATCAGGGGCGTCTGTGAGCTCACGCAAGTGGTAGTAGTAGCCTTAATGTGGAGCCCCCTGGTGACGGGCGGGGGGTCAGGACCGGAGTTTCCTATAGTTTTGTCCCTGAGCCTCCAATAACGAACTGGACTTAACTTAAACATTCTCAACAATCTCCTGTTTTACTGAACTTCCAGCCTCCAAACACACAGTATGACTGCATTTTTTATTTTACTCTGTAAAGTTGCTTTGCGACATTGAATATATCAATAAAACTGAATTGAATTGTGGTGTAGGACAAAAGTCTGTAAGAACTACACAGAGAGTCTAATGCTGTATATTGTTGGACCTGCTATAGGGATGAACAGCAGTAGAGCTGTGAATCTTATTGAATTAATATTCAATTCCACAGCACTAATCTCTCGGGTCTGATTTGTCTCAAGTTTATTACAGGGCTTTGAAGTATTAAAGTATAATCAAAGAGTCTAATAAGCATTGTAATATTGTCAAAGTTTTGTTTTATATTGTTTAAATGTCATGTCTCACAATCTGGTTTTCTTTTCCTGCCAATCTTTTACTCCAGTCCAGTAGGTGGCAGTATTCAATTCGATTTTATCTGTATAGCGCTTTTAACAATAGTCATTGGCGCAAAGCAGCTTTACACAATCAAAATTAAATAATGGAAATGTGTATAAGTCAGAATGATCAGATCGTCCCTGATCTGATGAGCGAGCCGAGGGGAAACTCCCTGAGACGGCAATAGGAAGAAACCTTGAGAGGAACCAGACTCGACAGGGAACCCATCCTCATCTGGGGGATAACGGATAGCAGGGATTGATCTGCAGTCATGCTGTGTGTTAGGAGGCTGGAAGTTCAGTATAACAGGAGACGTGTTTAAGTTCATATAGAGTCCAGTTCATTATTGGAGGCTCAGGTACAAAACTATAGGAAACTCCAGTCCTGAACTATGGAGCGACGGCAGTCACGAGTCCTCAGAGAACAGCTGCCTGCATCAGTCGAGGACACGACCGTCTTCGTGGAGACGTGGAACCGTCACCAGTCACCAGACGCATCCCAGACAGACCACACGGGGCGTCCATGTGACGAGATCTCCAGCCAGAAGTGGGACACCAGGACAAGTCAGACAGGTCCAGAGGACAGAGGGGGTCTGGATCACTGGCGGCTCAGGAGAGACACGTGTAGCTCAACAGTGAGAGAGAGAGAGAGAGAGAGAGAGGAGAGGAGAGGAGAGGAGAGAGATCAGTCCGAAGTTGTTCATACAGAAGAAGACGCAATACTCTTGCAAACTATTAGTATTTGTGGAAGATGCAACGGATTGTATTTTCTGCCAAAGCTGTCGTATACTGTATGTTTAAAGAATTATTCAATTTCAGACCATTTAACATTTGCACGCTTAAAAAAGTGTGAACTGATTCTGACTTGAATCAATGAGCTGAATTAAACCAATACAATATCGTTCGGCTGCATAATCAATTAAAATGCACATCTCTGAACAGCAGTACAAGTAACAATCACATCCACTCGAGCAGTCATGACAGGGTTGTTCTCTCTCTCTCTCTCTCTCTCTGTGTCTCTCTGTGTCTCTCTGTGTGTCAGTGTTTAGCTTATGAAAAACCTCCTTATCTGCCTTGTCTTTCATGAACAATCTTCAGAACCCAGTGCAAGGTCATGTACATAGTGAGTGTGTGTGTGTGTGTGTGTGTGCGTGTGTGTGTGCGTGCGTTCGTGCGTGCGTGTGTGTGTGTGTGTGCGTGTGTGCGTGTGTGTGCATGTGTGTGTGTGTGCGTGTGTGTGTGCGTGCGTTCGTGCGTGCGTGCGTGTGTGTGTGTGTGTGTGTGTGTGTGTGCTCTGAGGGATGAGAGCAGAGCAAGAGCAGATTGGATTATTTAACACTGCAGGAAGATGGCATGTTGCTTCGGTGTGTCATTTCTGTTCAAACACACACACACACACACACACACACACACACACACACACACACACACTGTTATTCTCTCCCAGGGGTTTTGACACATCACTCCAACTCCAGGATGAAGCTCTGAATTTTAAATCATCCATTTTCTCTGCTCTGTTTTGTGCTTCTTGTTTAGTGTCTCTTTAGTGTCTAAGTTCTAAATCAAATCGAACATAGAAAAGTAATCTGAGCACGTTAAACGCATAGAGTACTCTTAATGCTCGGCGCTACATGCGTCTCATGAACGTCAGATTGATTTGAGGGATTTGATTTGATAGGATCTGCATCGACACAGACAGCTGAAGCTCGTCTCATCTGGTGACCTATATGGTTAATAAATCCCATTCCGCTTCCTACTGCACCTCTTCTGCCTTGTCTGTCACTTGGTTCTTTCTGTCGCGCTCACACAATGTCTCTCCCGATCTCTGGTTGTCTTTGTCTCTATCTAATTGCCTTTGTCTCTTTTCACTTTGTCTCGAGTGTAAAAACAGGGGAAAAGGGAAACGTCTAAACTCTTTGTGTGCCTTTGATGAGCTAAACGCCTCGCAGATGGTGTTTTGATTCTCCTCCTCTCCATCATGGCTGATGCCTGACTGAGCTGACGTCTTTTTCGCGCTCTCGATTCCCGACGGAAGCGGTGCATTAATTATCACGCGGGAAAGTCGTTTTTCTGCATTTATTTGCTGGTGGCTGAATGATGACGACGTGACAGTAAATCAGTTCAGTCGGTTTTCCTAAAGAGGGGTTTGATGTCCGGATGAGTATCATTTCCTCTCTAAATAAATGTCATGTTCTTATCAAGTTGGAAATAGTTCATCCCAAGTGGCAAAGACAGGTTATGGAAAAATGATGCAGAAGGTGCAGTTGCTCACTGGCTCCAAAAGTCAGTCAATTCCCAAAGTCCTCCATGTTAAAATGTCCATCTTTACAGAAGAAGAAAGCACATTTACAGCCTGGTCCAAAAGAAAAGATTAATTTTTCTTCTTTATAGCTAGATTTCTCGTTTGTGACAACTGCACAAAGGTGAATTTTTATGTAACTCATCAGTTAACATTATAGTAAGCCAAACCGTTAGCTGTTTGCTACGCATCACGCATTTAACTGACCAGCTAACTGGATTAATTGTAGTTTAACTTACCACAAGAAATGTAGGAGATGACACAGGACGACGTGTAGGCTGTGGATACAACGTAATATTAGCGTATAAATGAAAGTTAGCCACCTAAAGTAAACATTTTAGCCAAGCTGGCTAGCTTGTGGTAACTGAGATATGTTCCAACCAGCAGCCAGGCGCCGTTTGTTTCACCCATTTGCCCATTTATGGATTACCAGATTGAGGTCAGATCCTGCCAAGATGACGACGACAAGACCTTCCACAGTTGAGCTTCAAAACCGCTCTACAGAAAACCTGCGGGTGATGACACTCAGAGTTTGTCCACCTATTTTTATTCAGGCTATAATTCATCCACAGCAAATTGGACATGGACTAAAAGTCATAAGTTGTAATTCCCGACTTCTAACCAAGAAAAGTCAAAGAAGATGCCCCTCCAGTTGGAATGTCTGTTTCTGATTGGAGGGGCACTGAGATCTTCTCAACCCCGAATTCAACAAGTGATGTACAATTGAGTCGACCTGGCTGCTCACAGTATCGTCAGTAAACCACATAGTACTTCTTACCTTTAAATGAGTTATACTGTATATATACAAGATCAGTCAACATGTGGATATATTTAATACATGTGGATATATTCACTTTCTGAATGTACAGTTTAATCCTGACTATAGAGGTTACTGACTTTCATCACTGGACTTGTGTGATTTAATTGATTATGCTTTTATAATCAGTTCACTTAGTTGGCCTAGGGTTTTGGTTTTGATCCAGAATTTATTGTGTAATGTTAATAAATATATATTTAGGAATATTTGTCTATGTTAAATGGTCTACAATGGATGACTATCTAAAAAAAAAAAAAGTAAAAATAATAATAATAAAACACAGCTTTTACAGAAAATACAATCTGCTTCCACATTCCAGAGATACTTATTTTTTGTCAGACTATTTTCTCATCTTCTTCTTTTTGGGTTCATAACTGGTTGGGGCAATACTGCCACCTAGTGGACTGTGGAAGATTGTGTGGAGTGGACGATTGGCAGGAAATAAAAGAGTGTGGCTTTGCATGAGATGAAACATTTATACACAATTTATATACTTTAATGTCTATTATATACTTTTAGTGATTTTTAATAAATACTTCCAAAGCTGTAAGAAATTTCGCTGTTTGAGACAAATTTCAAATTTCAAATTTTATCCGTCGCATACATTTATTCAACCACACACAGTATGATATGCAGTGAAACACAGCTTACACGACTGGAAAATACCAATAGAAATGAATGTAAAATATAAAATACAATATGAAGTAATTAGGTTACAATAAAATAAAGTAGAAAGTATGTACTATATATATATATTATATATATATATATATATATATATATATATATATATATATATATATATACTGTATATACTGTATAAGCTGTATAAAGTCTATGGAATGTGCAGTGTGTGCGGTGTGTAAACAGCAGCAGTATGTGTGGTGATGGAGTGCGGTGAAATGATGAGCAGTACTGGTATTGTCCATTTTCACAGTGTAATAGTGCAATAGTTGTCCTCATTTATGTGCAAACAGAACCAGCAATGTTCAACATATATGTTCTGTGTACTGCAGTTCTGTGCAAATCAGACAATAAACGTCAGTGCTGTTTAAATCGCAATAGGCAAAAATCTAATCAAATCAACAGTCCACTTGTGATTCGTGGGAATTACCAGAATTTGTGTAGTGGAAACCCTGAGAAACTATAATGACAAGTAGTTTATTTACTGGGTGAGAGCAAAGAAACAAAGGTTTATTGCTACTTCTGCAGAACGACTGGTCTCATCCAGAAAACAATTGCAGCATGGAGAGAGGCGCTTTCTCTCGCTCTGCTGTTCCATTGTATACACGAACCTCTCTGCCGCTATAACCACCGCCCTGTACATTGTGTTCTCTCATCCAAGGAGCTGATTGCCTCCTATCTACCCCGGAACAGATGTCTTCATTTTATCATAACAGTGGTGGTCACGTACAGTAGTTATGTATACATTGTCCCTCTACCATCCAGCTGGCATGTTTAATGCTTCTACAGTCGTCAGTACATGGCACATTGCACACAGTTAAAATGTGATTTTTTTGTTACACTTGTTAGCTTGTTGTTAAATCATGGTTACAAACATGGAGTTGTACTGAACCGTGAATGCATGAAGGTCAAATTGTCGTTCCAATTATCATAGAATATCATTTTTGTCAACTCCTGTGGCACATTCCTCCTTTTTCACTTTTGGAGGATAACAGACTAAAGAAAGAAGCATATTTCAGTTAAAGGATGCTTGTATATGTTGAGAAATATATAAAAATATGACCTCAAATATCACATTTTTGAAGGACTTTAAATACAGAGACACTGAAAATTTAACTAAAAACTTTACTACCTTGGGTCACTGCTAATGTTTAAACACGTACATTTATTAATGTTTCACTTCATCTTCTGTGTGTGTGTGTGTGTGTGTGTGTGTGTGTACTGTATGTGTAATAGTGAGGATATTTTGGCCAGGACTTTGTCTTTGCTAATCTCAAGAGACATCCTGGTTATTTAAAGCTTAAATAAAAGCCAGTCCACTTATTAAGCATGAGCCTTTGACTCGCTTCTTGTTTTTCTCTGCAACGACTCCCAGGTCACATTCTCAAACTCATGCTGCTTGTTTGTGCACCGATACTAATCTGTGTTTTTCATTTTTCTTCATTTCCAGTGTCTCATATGGTTAGATGGTTTGGTTAAAAGCTATATTTTTGTTTATTCTTTTTATTTTTTATTTCGTGTCCTTGGTGCAAAATATTGTAAGTGTAGGGGCTTTAAGCGAGAGATTAGAAGGTCGTTAGATATCCCAAGCTGCCAAGGTTGGGTCCTTGAGCAAGATCTTTAACCTTCAGCTGCTCAGTTGTATCCTGCCTAACTTGGAAGGTGCATAAAAGCATCAGCCAACTGAGTAAATGCAGTGTACTGTAGGCTGGAATTGTCCTCTAGTTAATTGAGATTTTTCTATTTTATGAGATGTAATTATTCTGATTCATCAACCTTGTCTGATCAGTGAGGTTAAAACCAGTAGGAAAGCCTTAGGAGAGATTTATTTTCATGTTTTATTTGTCCTGGTTTTGCGAAAGCGGATTTCAATGCAATACGAGATAAATCCATCCAAGCCTGGATAGTATTACAAACCAATAGAAAATATTTTCTTACACGTTTCATACTCATTTCCCTAATTCTCTTTTATTCATAGCATGAAGGTGCTTTCCGACAATCACCATTGTCAAATAAAATGTCATTAATTTGAATTGAAAATGAAAAAATTAATTGTTATATCAGTGTGATTTAGTATTATTTTGCAAAATGCTACAAATCCATATCCAACAGTTTTTTTTTTTTAATGGATAAATTACCCTGCAGATGTAATGTAAATATTTGGTTCACTGTTGAGTTTTAATTTTCCATCATGTGCCTCCTCTGCTACCACTGTGGTCGTTGACAACAGCACCTTATCACGTAATGTAAGTCGCCTGCTGGGGAGGCTGCACTGGCAGTCAGCAATGGCAGAGTGTAAACAACAATTTTCTTGGCTTCAGCGTCCTCTAAAAAGTCCATCAAACCCATTTCATTCACAGTAGCCGCTAGTTTGCCCAAGTAGTAGTTTCGCTTCATTCATCATTGATCACAGGACAGGAGGGACATGAGATTGCACGAACAGTGTTATTATGTTATATTATATATTTCTTTAACATCTAAGTGAAACTTCTAAAAAAAAAAGAAAAGAAAAAGAAAAAAAGATTGCTTATTGACAACTTTGCATGCCCGAGAAAAATAATATGCCAAATTAGGTAAAATTCCAAAACTGGGGTGTCCAATGTTTTTGCAGTAAAACCTCTGACTTGTGCAAACTTATTCATTTTAGTGCAATTATGATTCAAACATTATACTCTTTCTGTCTGTCTCTCTCTCTCCCTTTCTCCCTCTATCTATTACACACACACACACACACACACACACACACACACACACACACACACACACACACACACACAAATACACAGAGGTAGAGGGACTATTGAGCCCAAGGCTTAAATGTGTTCAATAAGTATTGAAAGGTTTCTGCTGTACTGAACAAACCTTTGCTCAGTACTATGTGAGTATGGGGTTGCCTAAAGGGGCCGTGTGATGTGCAACTGGCTTGCCTTTGTGGTGAACAGAACACCAACCTAGTGTATAAATTTCCCCCTTGCCAGGCGTCTTTGTGGTCACATGGCTCCAGGCTAACTTGACTGGAGATCTAGGACCCCAGAAGTGACACAGTGTGGACATGCCCCAGTGTTAGCCAACCACTGTCCTGCTGTCCTGGTCTAGTCTGGGAAGACAGAAGTCTGAGGAAGCACCTTGAGAAACAAGCAATGCGGGGTGATCATGCACAGACAGACCTCATGGCATACACCAGTGAGTGTGCACCTAAATCTTTTGTTGCTCCTCACTCTGAAGGCTCACTAGGTAGCCTCCTCTACTGCAGGTGTGTGGGGGCACAAGACTGGTGAATAATCGCCTTAAATGGATCTCAGGGTTTCTATGCGTTATAAAAATGAGGTAGGAGGTTTAGCTCAAGGTCTGGAGGTCTTCAGAGCAAAGTCAGGTGGTGGACATTAAACCGGGGCGGTGTGATGCCAAGCGCTCCACGGCTGTCAGAGGCACAGAACTGAGTCCCACTATTTGATCCCTGAGTTGAGGAGAGCCACAAAAAATAGGTAGAGCTCCCGCGGCATTTTCACCCTCACACAAGGGCCGGCTTTCATGATCCTGCGGCTGAAGAGGAAAAGGTCACTGTGTCTTCGCCATAAGTCGCCCGTTCCTAGCAGGGAAGGCTGCCCAGCCGACAGACGTTATAAGGGAGTCCCGTCCCGTTCTTGGGTCCCATTCGACCTGGTTGGCCAATCAGTGAGAGGAGCTGTTTGAGGGCTCTGCTCCACTCTGCTCGCCACCACCAGTCTCGTGCCCACTGCCTCCAGACCTACACATGCACCCTTACAACTTCTCTTCCCTTTTTTCTGTTCCCCCTCCTTAAATCCTTTCATTCCCCACTTCTCCAAATAAAATGACTGTTTTTCCGTAAGACCTCATGTCTGTGATGCAACCTGTGCATGAAACCCTTGCAAAAGCCATCCTTTTACAGCCAATTGCCATTTTAAATATTTCACTGCACATGTCTCATCTAAAGCTAACCTTTAAAAGTCCGGTAGCTGGTGACAGAAGCACCAACAGGAAGCCAGGTCCGCATTGATCTTCCATAATAACGGGGAGATCTTTAAAAAGTTGGCCTGCAGGTTGTCAACTCATCCCACACCTGCAAAGGTTAACGCACTAAGACCATAGGAAGACAGTAAAGTGGAAACCTGGCGTTTTGTAAAGCTCCATTTGTTAAAAGCACTATAAAAATAATAGAATTCAATTGAATTGTAATGTGTGATCTCATCTGGACTGGTCTTGTGGCAAGTCTGATTCGACCCCTAATTGGACAACAGCTCAGGTTACCACTGAGCTGATACCATTCAAGGCTTCCTAAAATATGGACCAGTGAATGGGTTCCAGATCTTTATGGAAATGATTAATATTTTGTGTGGTGGTACTGGCAACCAGGAACATGAACTCTGGAGGAGTATACAGGCCACCAAGGAGACAGAGGAGACAGCATAAGTGATCCACAAGGTACACGCTAAAATATGAGACTACCACCACTATGGTGTATCCAGTACCATGTGCCATTCTGATAGAACTTGTGGTTCTAGAATCGGACTGTCAGGAGCATCTTCCACTGATTCTACCGTTATATCCTGACAACGGCCTCTCCTGATCCGTACAGAGCGGCTCTCCTGCTCTTACACTCTCTTACACTCCGTCTGACTCTACTCTGTTCATCTGAAACACCTCTCAGAAGCAGTTACACACTTTGCTTTCATAATACACACTGCTACATTGTTGCAAATTTATGTACAAACAGTAAAACCTGCTATGAAATGGAAATGTCTGGCGAAGCAACAAAAATTTCTGGTTGCTGTTCAAAAGAAACAAGATACTTATACCTTGGGCTTTATTTTATTTCATTTTATTCTGAGTGGCATGATTTCTTTTTTTGTTCCCTCATGCAAAGAAAGAAAAAAACTTAGTTGAGACCCAAATCATTATGCCAGAAAGTGGAGTAAATTGATTGGCTTGTTGTAATTTGGGTTCCTTATTGGTTTCTCCAACAGCACAGGGTCACTTCTGACCTCCATTAACTTTAATAAGAGTTCTGTCACTCCACTCTTCCTCTGACTAACCTTGGCTTTAACCTGAGTCCGTTACCTGGGTGATCATTATTCTTCAGTAATTATAATAATTACTGATCACAAAGGGTGACCCTGGAGCATTTTATTGCTTTTACGAAACAGCAAGTATTACAATTGTTATTAATGTAGAAACTGTAAAGTATTACAAACAGTCCCTTCATATAAACCTATATAAAAGTGTATTATGAAATCTTGGGGTGTAGAAGGTGCGGAGCGATAAAGCCAAGCTCGGAGGCATTATAAATAGCAGGGTTGTGAAAGAGTGAAAGTGGACCAGAAAATAAAATCGTTCACTCCAAGGTGACTCACAATGGTGTCTGGGAAGAAGGTTAGGCTGAGGCTATTTTTTTCTCCCCTTTTTGATAGAAAGTGTGTCAGAATTTAAGGTGAATTTTTATCTTTTAGCCTTCAGCTCCAAAACAAAACCTTTTAAAAGTTCTCTCAAGTGGGTATTTCGGGGTAATCTCAACCTGTCAAACATCACTGAAGAACATTTGCAGGTTTTCCTGAGCACAACATGTATAAACGCTTCGATTTATAGTTTGTAGAAAATTGACTAGGAGCGTAAACGTGTTCTTTCTATGTTTTTCTCACATCTCGTGTCCCCCCGAGGCTGGGATGAGCTCGGAGCCGCCGGTGGTTTCTGGTGTGACATTTTACTTGAAGCTTGTATAGTGTCGTGGGAGAACAAGCACCATGTGAGGGAAAACATAATTAAGGCCTGACACAGCAAGCTCTGTTCAAGAAGTCATTCACTTCGACGGGAATAATAACACGAACGATTCAGCTGGAAGACTTCATCATGGTGCACTCCTGTCATTTCACACTTTTTCTGTATAAAAGCACCTTGAGACGTACTTAACAAGACATTAGCTTGATGACTAAACAAGGTGTGCGCGACGAAAAAGAGCAAACAGTAATCGTTCCTTCAAACAGCACCTGGATTTGCAAAAGATATCATTTACAGACACTAAACAAACATTTCCTAAGAAGTAAAGCACTTGCACTGTGCTGGAGGAGGAAAATAATCAGTGATTAAAAGTTGAAGTTCAGGTAAAAGGCTGCAATTTATTACGGTAATAAGGTACATATAGTTAGGAATTCATGCAAAGTACTATACTACACTACACAATCATTGCACAGTCACTGCAGACTTATATGACCATGTCTACGATCACCATGACCATCTCTACCACCATGACCATCTCTACCACCATGACCATCTCTACCACCATGACCATCTCTACCATCGCCATCACCATCTCTACCACCATCATTATCACCATCTCTACCATCACCATGACCATTTCTACCATCATCACCATCTCTACCACCATCACCATCTCTACCACCACCATCACCATCTCACCATCTCTACCACCATCACCATCTTTACCATTGCCATCACCATCTCTACCATCACCATGACCATCTCTAACACCACCATCACCATCTCTAACACCACCATCACCATCTCTACCACCATCATTATCACCATCTCTACCATCACCATGACCATTTCTACCATCATCACCATCTCTACCACCACCATCACCATCTCTACCACCATCACCATCTCTACCACCACCATCACCATCTCACCATCTCTACCACCATATAGTACTTTGCATGCATCATCTTTACCATTGCCATCACCATCTCTACCATCACCATGACCATCTCTAACACCACCATCACCATCTCTACCACCACCATCACCATCTCTACCACCATCACCATCTCTACCACCACCATCACCATCTCACCATCTCTACCACCATCACCATCTTTACCATTGCCATCACCATCTCTACCATCACCATGACCATCTCTAACACCACCATCACCATCTCTAACACCACCATCACCATCTCTACCACCATCATTATCACCAACTCTACCATCACCATGACCATTTCTACCATCATCACCATCTCTACCACCACCATCACCATCTCTACCACCACCATCACCATCTCACCATCTCTACCACCATCACCATCTTTACCATTGCCATCACCATCTCTACCATCACCATGACCATCTCTAACACCACCATCACCATCTCTAACACCACCATCACCATCTCTACCACCATCATTATCACCATCTCTACCATCACCATGACCATTTCTACCATCATCACCATCTCTACCACCACCATCACCATCTCTACCACCATCACCATCTCTACCACCACCATCACCATCTCACCATCTCTACCACCATCACCATATCTACCATCACCATGACCATTTCTACCATCATCCACATCTCTAACACCACCATCACCATCTCTACCATCACTATCACCATCTCTACCATCACCATGACCATCTCTACCATCATCACCATGTCTACCACCACCATGACCATCTCTAACACCACCACTATTACCATCTCTATCATCACCATGACCATCTCTACCATCATCACCATGTCTACCACCACCATCACCATCTCTAACACCACCATCAACAGCGCTACCATTATCACCAACTCTACCACCACCACCACCACCATCTCTAACACCACCATCGACATCTCTACCATCATCACCCTCTCTAACACCACCATCACCCTCTCTATCACCACCACCACCACCACCATCTCTAACACCACCATCACCATCTCTAACACCACCACCACCATCTCTAACACCACCATCGACATCTCTACCATCATCACCCTCTCTAACACCACCATCACCCTCTCTATCACCACCACCACCACCACCATCTCTAACACCACCATCACCATCTCTAACACCACCACCACCATCTCTAACACCACCATCGACATCTCTACCATCATCACCCTCTCTAACACCACCATCACCCTCTCTATCACCACCACCACCACCACCATCTCTAACACCACCATCACCATCTCTACCACCATCATTATCACCATCTCTACCATCACCATGACCATTTCTACCATCATCACCATCTCTACCACCACCATCACCATCTCTACCACCATCACCATCTCTACCACCACCATCACCATCTCACCATCTCTACCACCATCACCATCTCTACCATTGCCATCACCATCTCTACCATCACCATGACCATTTCTACCATCATCACCATCTCTAACACCACCATCACCATCTCTACCATCACCATGACCATCTCTAACACCACCACTATCACCATCTCTACCATCACCATGACCATCTCTACCATCATCACCATGTCTACCACCACCATCACCATCTCTAACACCACCATCAACAGCGCTACCATTATCACCAACTCTACCACCACCACCACCACCATCTCTAACACCACCATCGACATCTCTACCATCATCACCCTCTCTAACACCACCATCACCCTCTCTATCACCACCACCACCACCATCTCTAACACCACCATCACCATCTCTACCACCACCACCTCTACCACCACCACCATCTCTACCATTGAAGACAGCAGAGGAAGAATTTCATTGTATGGAGGAAAAAACATGTTTCTTTACTGTGCATATGACAATAAACTTGACACAAATTTTTCATCATGTGGCAGACACCCTTATCCAGAGAGACTTATATTTAACAATGTAGCTAACTCTGTTGCCAATTAATTGATTTATCATCTAAAAAATTAAATAAAATGATTGAGTCAGCATTGGTTCACAAACACTGGATTTGGGAGATGTTATTTGGGTCACTGCAGAACACCTTTCAGTCTCATAGCTAGATAGTCTAGTTAGATCTCTATCACTATCACAGTTTCTGTCATAACATGTTTTCCCTAACACATGAAAATGAAGTTGTGATAGCGCAGAGATATCTGGTTTAACATCCAAGGTAATAACGTAACATGTAAAATGAAACAGAAGTGAGCAGTAACATTAATTTGGGCACATACTGTATATAAACTTTTCTCATGATTTATAAAAATGTCAAAGTTCATTTGTCACGTACACAACCGTACACAATATGATGTGCAATGAAACGCTTATATGACTGTTCATAACCTAAAAATGAAAGAATAAGAAGATAGGAAGATTTTTCTGCAATAAGAGAAATATATGAAAGGCATAATTGTGTGTTGTTAAAAAAGTGAGATTCTAGAAAATATATAACGACATAAATTCCTGACTATGTGTAAATCACCTGCAATAAATGAGAGCCTTTTGTGATTAAGTTCACCTATTTCGATTTTTATGCGATTAGTTATGCAGCGCTACGTTCTTTGCATTTTCCACAGTTTCTTAACCTGTTCGTTACTAAGCTTATATTGTGTTCTGATTGCCGCAGAAGAACTTTTGAATGAGCTGCTAATATAGAAATGAGAAGAAATTGAAGCAAGTGCTCTGGTGCTTTACTTAGAGAAAATGGCTCATCGCCCAATCAGGACCGAGAATTCAACAGTGCTGTGGGAGAAAATTCTATACTTTACAAACTCTAATAGGTGTTATTCTTTTTATGAATAGTTCAAGACAGACAGGATTGTGTTTTTCTTCTTGGTTGTTCTTTTCTTCCATTATCATCTTATTTGTAGATCCCGACCTGTTTGAATTACTGAAATGGACTGCTGTTTCAAATAAAGTCTGACATCTGGTTCATGATGCCCGCTCCATCAGCGAGACTTAAGCAGCAAGGCTTGACAGGACAAGTGCTTAAATGACTCCGAGATGAAATCCATTCAGAAAGCATGTGGTTCCTTTTTACAGCTCTTTTCTCTGTAGTGCATCTCTATTAAAGCTCATAACAGGTTATTATTATTGATTTCACTCAGCTAAGTGGACTTGGTAAATTATTTCATGCTCAGCAGGGCAGAAGCAAAGTTTTCTGAAGAACATCGATCATCACAGAAGTGCTAATGTCACACTGTGATGTGTTTTGTGGCGAGCTGCCCCTGGGTGTTTATGGATTTGAAGGATTTTGTTCCTCCACTCTTCCACTTTAGGTTGTTTGTGGTTCGGTTCAGCTTTTGTCTGAGACACTGCTGCGGATTCACAATGTCTTGGTTATATGCTGTTAATTGATCGATGCAGCTGGAAACAGAAGACAAGACTTTTCTATTAAACACACGCCGTGTCAGAATCCGTTCCTTATTCCCTAAATAAATCACTAGATCCAGCACTATTCACTGGTTTACTGTGGAATCAGTTACAATGATGCTGATGATTATGATGGTGGTGGTGGTGGTGGAAATGATGATGCTGATGATGGTGGACATGCTGCTACTGCTCATAATGATAATGATGATACTGGTGATGATGATGATAGATGTGGTAGACGTGATGGTGATGGCGGTTGAGATAATGATTATGATAATGCTGCTGATGGTGGTGGTAGAAATGGTGATGGTTGCATTGGAAAAAATGGTGGTTGTAGTGGTAAAGATGGCGGTGGTAGAGATGGCAGTCATAGTAGAGATAATGATGCTGGTGATGATGATGGTTGTGGGGATGGTGATGTTTGTGGTGAAAATGGTGATTCTGGTGGTTGTAGAGATGTGATGGTTGTGATGGTGGTGGTAATGTTGGTGATGGTAGAGAAGGTGATAGTTGTGGCAGTGGTGGTAGAGTTGGTTCTGGTGGTGTGATAGAGATGGTGATGTTGGTGGTGGTATAGATGGTCACAGTGATGGTGGTGGTAGAGATGATGATGATGATAGTGGTATAGATGGTGGTGGTGGGGGTAGAGATGGTGGTGGTGGTGGTAGAGATGGTGATGATGGTGTTATAGATGGTGATGGTGGTGTTATAGATGGTGATGATAATGTTATAGATGGTGATGGTGGTAGAGGTGGTGATGACGGTGATGATGATAACAATAATGATAATGATGGCAATCATTATAGTGATGATGATTCTGATGATTTTGACGATAATAATGATGATGATGATGCACCCATGTCATCCTTGTTGTATTTGTTTCTTTGGGTTGTTTAAAATGCAGGTGGTGAAAGCTCTGATGCTAACTTCTGGAAAGGACATAGCTTTCTCTCTCTCTCTCTCTCTCTCTCTTTTCCCTCACAAATGAGTGTAAGGTTTGAGTCAGTAAGTATGGCCAGTTGTTATCTCAGTGTTTAATGATGTCTGTGGTGTTTAATTACTACAGGAACAAGGTCACTAACATCAGGTCAGCTTTTAAACTCTGTAATGAATCTGCTGATCTGCTGCGTTCAGCTCACTTTAGTCTCTCTCTCTCTCTCTCTCTCTCTCTCTCTGTAATGAGTGTGTGAGGTTTGTGTCAGTAAACATGACCCATTGTTATCTCAGAGTTTAATGATGTCTGGTGGTTGATTATAACAGGAACAAGGTCACAAACACCTCAGCTTTTAAACTCTAATGAAGCTGCTGCTTTCATAGCTGCTTTTCCTAAATGAAGCCTTTAAAATGCTACAAACTGATACTGGATTTAACTTTCAGTACTATTTTACCTCCACTTCTCCACTTTGTCACATCCCCACTACATCTGCTAAAAAAAATTGGATGAATGCAATAAGAACTTGACGAGAACGCAGTTGAAAACGATGAGGATGTACAGTACTATTGTCGTTCTTGACGTGGAGCTGCTGTGCTTATTTTTTTGGGGGGGGGACACGTTTGTAGAAGACCACAGTAAGTCATGTTCTTCTGGTGCTTACCATGCTCGCATGCAGTGGGTTATCACCGCGTCTATGTCACATGCAGAGAATTTAGTATACTGTAGATACCAGATCAAATTCCTCGATCCATTACTGCATGATGAACAGCACTGCACTTGTCATGGTATTTACACCAACCCGAGGACATTTGTGACATGATAGACGCATGGAGAACCTGATGTGGCTAGGAAGTAGTATCCATCCATCACCAATCTGTAGTCCAATTAGGCACTGTGGAGGCCAATGGTTACCGTTGTATTTATTCCCATTTTTTGGACCTCCAGTCAACATTCACACATACCTTCACACACCATGGGCATTTAGGGAACGCCAGTGAGCCTAATCTGCATGTCTTTGGACTGTGCACGGGGAGAACATGAAAACTCCATGCACACAGACCCTGAGGTGGGAATCGATCCCAGACCCTGGAGGAGCACAGCGGCAGTGCTAACCACTACGCCAGGAAGCAATTTGAACTTTTCGGCCCCATTTTCCCCACTGCGTTTTTCAGTATTTTTAGGACGTAGTGGGAACTTGGTCTTCATCAGAGTGTGACGGGGCCCTTATTAAATACATTGGGTTTCTGCTAGGTGTCAAACAAATGGATAAAATCTCATCAGCTGCGACCTCCAAGGAATTATCACATAGTCTACTGAAGTGCTAAAGCTATTAAGATTTTTATGACAATTTTCCCAAGGGTTTCTCAAGGGGAAGCGCATTAGTGTGGCTATGGTTCTTGGAACACAGACACTATCTCGTTTTGCAGATGTTCCATAACTTTAGATGTAACTAAAAGTGGATAAAATATATTACATGTTGCTTGTTAATGAGTAAAATGCAATAAATCTTGGTAAATGTCTGTAGCAGTCTGTAAGAGGAGTAAACCATTCCAGAACATGTTGAAGGTGGTAATGTTAATACTGCCTCATCACACCACCTTGTCACTGGTTATTTTCTTATAACATGATATGTGTCTTCTATTCCTTGCTTAGTGCACATTAATGCTTTCATCCCTCTCTCTCTCTCTCTCTCTCTGTAGGAGTTGGTGGGCAGTAACTCTTCACAGAGGAACTGGAAGGGAATATTAATCGCTCTGCTGGTTATTCTGATCATCTGCTCTCTCATCGTCACCTCTGTCGTCCTCCTCACACCAGGTAGTTATTATGTCAAGCATTCTATTTATCTGTTATTATTGATGACTTGATTGTGTCTAAATAAAATTTTAAAAAATCATTGCATTTCACTCAGCGTCTGTTTTCCAGGTATGATCAGAAGAATTAGATTTGGTCCTTAACTTTATGTTGGAAGGACTTTATTGGAAGATGGAATTTATTTGGAAAAAATAAAGGGTTCGGGTTTACTAAAGACCTTTCATATTGTACTTTTTAAAGATTTTGTTTTTTGCAGATCTTCATGCTCAAGATCGCCAGCACTAACCCATAAGCTTCACTTGTACATCATTTGTACACTATTTTAAAGAACAGTGATCAGTCCAATTTTAATCTCAAAGTGTGATATATACTGTAAATGTACACTATATGGCAAAAGGTGTCGGCACACTTATCCATCACACCGATACAGTAGCTATAGCGTTCCGTTCTTTCTGGAAGGCTTTCCGCTAGATGTTCAATCACGCAAGCACGGCTGTGGGGGTTTGAACAATGGTGCGTTCAGGCTCAGTCAGGATGTCCAGGTGTCTCCAGTTACACACTGTAATGATATTTTTCGCATATCATGGGTAGGAAGCAGCTGGGGTCAGCCGGGACAGAGGTCTTGCTCACAGGCTCAACATTGGCAACTTGGCGGTGTTGGGGCTTGAACCCCTGACCTTCTGGTGACAGTAACCCAGAGCCTTAAACATCTGAGCCACCATTTGTATAGTCTTGTAATAAATAAAAAAATTGGTTAAAACAATGCTCCAGCTATACACCAATCAGCCATAACATTAAAACCATTAACATTCCATCGGTTACGGTTTTTGATCGCCGCAGGCATGGGTGAGTCTCGGGTGCCCGTGATCCTGTCACCAGTTTGCTGCCGCATAGTTGGTGATCAATTTTGATCAGTGGTGTTAATGTTAGGACTGATCGGTGTGTTTTTAACCACAGATTATCACAATCGAGCTTATCCTTTGTAGAGCCCCAGGAAACTTAAGGCACAAGTCAGGGTACATCCTGGATAGGGTTGCAGCCCATTGCAGGCACAAGCACACACACATACATGCACTCTCAGACACTCACACACCCAATCAAGGGACATTTGGAAACGCCAGTCCATCTACTGTGCCTGTTTCTGGACTGTTGGAGGAAAGCAGAGTACCAGTGAGAACATGGAAACTCCACACACAGAGTGGAGGCGAGGTTCAAACTCCCAACGCTGGAGGTGCGGGGCGACAGTGCTAACACCAAACCACCATGAGGCCCACTGTATTATTATTTATGATGGAGAAGAAAGCAAATGTAAAATAGTGGCAGGTGTGGAAATATCGGCAGGTAGATATTCTCAGACTTGTTCGGTATCTGAGCTAAAAAATGAGGTCAGAAGATTCAGCTGGGTCCATAAGTATTTGGACAGAGAAGGATTTTTTATAATAAAAGGCTGTAATTCTTTCACAAACAAAGCAATAATTATGTTAAAAGTCCAAAATGAAAGCTAATGAAAACTAATACTTTCAGACCTCGTGTTTTTTTTCTCTCACCTTGTTTATGCTTGATCAAGTCACCAGAAAAGTGAGGCGTGTAACATGTCATCACTCTGCCAGTGCTGTGTGTTTCTCGTTCTGTCGCTAGACATCATAATCATGGTTGAAGCTCATCTTCCTGGCTGCAGTGTTAGACGTTAATGTCACTTTCATTCAGGAATTGCTCATTTCGTCTATACAGGGAACCCATCAGCTACACTGAGACGCCTCCCCACTTTCCCTAACAGCGCTCGCTTATTCCCAGCTCATATTTCGGGATAAGAGATGCCTGAGACATGTTGTCAGTTCAAGTTTTCAGCAGCTCTGAGCTGCTCAACATGTTCCAGATGCCTACTTGGAGTGGAGTGTTCGTGAGTTTCCTGAGCAGAACGTTAGCATATTTGTGCAAAAGAAGGTTCGCCTAAACACATCCAGTATATAAATCTAAAAATAAATACTTAATAAAAAATAAACCAAATCCTTGACTTTTAATGTTTTTGACTTTTTTAATCTAAAAAGATGACATTTGATGTTGTTGTCCTTGAGAGGAAGAGTTTGTTGATGACATTGTTTACTGAAAAAAAAAATGTTTTATTCTTATAAAAAAATATTTATATGTATATAAATACACACACACACACACATATATATAATTATAATAAATCTAAATATTTTGTATATTTTTTAGCAAATCTTTAATATACAGGGACCAAATTTAATGGACGAAGCTCACCTAGAGATTGAAATTTGGTATTTTTTTATAAGAGAAAAAAATAAAATGTATAAAAGAAAACTGGCACCAATAATGACATCATAATATATATATATATATATATATATTAGGAAACAAGTTTTTCAGGGATCTACTGTATAACATGGTGTGATTTTTAATGGGCGGAGCTTAAATTCATATTCAAAGCACTAAGTTTCAGAGAATGCTTATGAATAAATAAATAAAAATTCATAGTTGAAATTTGACATTTAATATTATTGCTGGTTTTAAAGGAGACCTGAACCGAAACAAGTTAATGTAAGCATTTATTTGTCACATATACATTACAGTGAAATTCTTTACAGATCCCAAAGTAACTGGGATTGTAGCGCCACCGGAGCAGATAGGGTTAAGGGCCTCACTCAAGGGCCCAACAACGGCTACCTGGTGGAGCCGGGGATCGAACTGCCGATTTTCCAATCAGTAACTCATTGCCTTAGCCTTCTGAGCCACCACTGTCACTGTGGTGCCCATTAACCTGCAGTGTCATGTCCTCATTTTTAAATATTAATTACTGATCACATTCTCACACCGACACTTCACAATTAAACATAAAAAGCTGGTGTTTTATGTTTCTCAGCTCGCACACCCTTCATTAGCGAGTGAAATAATGAGCCGTTCTCAGGAACACAATGTCTCCTTTTTTTTTTCAGTGACAGAATGAGAGCTCGGATCTAAACGGCACACGAACCACCAGCACGCGCTCTGAATCCACGTCTCTGTAGCTCTGCCCCAGATAGCACACTTCATCTTGTTTTAGTGCAGTCATGTGTTTATAGACGTCTTTTCACAAGTATTTGTCCATAGTTAACTGGTAGTACCTGAAGACAAAATATCTCATTTACACCTGTTTTGTGGCTGTCATTTAATTTTGTTAAAGCATTTATTTGGAAATTTGCAGATTTCCAAATACATTTAATGCTTTTTTTTTTACTTATCCTACTAGGTTTAAATGTTATAAATTTATTGTGTTTTATTCTCATTTCTGTACCAATGTTATTGTGATGAGATGTGAATTTGTTTCCACATGCTTCACCTTTCCGTCGCACTGCTCACCAACATCTTACGCTACTCTATGCACAGGAGCCCAACAGTGTCCCGACTAATCAGTAAAAACGTTAAATCAATTACAGGACATTAATAATATAAGATTGTGTCATTTTTATTAATGCTGATTAAAAAAAAAAAAAAAACTACCATGACTATAACCTTACCTATCAGAAACGCGATTTCTAGTTCCTCTTTAAGGTACACTCTCAATGGCCTCTGAATCAATGCAATAAATGTGTAATATAATAAACCTGTGTATCATGACATATCAGCAGAAACACAATAATATATGTTTTGGTGTTGCAGGGTGACGGTGAGAGGCTATCAGACAGGACGTTGGTGATAAGCTACTAGTCTAGTGAATTTGTAAAGTAACCCTGCACTATAAAAAATAAACGTAAATTTTACGGTAAAAATACGGCAGCTGTGGCTGCCAGAAGTTTACCGTGAAAAATATGGTAGAAATGTTTTTAGGTTGTACGGAATTGCACCCATTTTACAGATTTCAATAGTTTTTTTTTTTTTCAAGCCTGGCCGGGAATCGAACCCAGACCCTGGCGGTGCGAGGCGACAGTGCTAACCACTACATTGTCGTTGTTGGAGTACAAGTCGTGCGGTGGCTGCGGGGAAACCGAGGAAGTCCAACAACGACAACACTTGAACAGCAAGCACAGTAGTGTAGTGGTTAGCACTGTTGCTTTGCACCACCAGGGTCTGGGTTCGATTCCTGGCCAGGTTTGAAAAAAAAAAACAATTGAAATCCATAGAATATACAGCATAATGAGTGTAATCCTGTTGCTACCTTTTTTTTATGGTAAACTTCTGGCAACCAAAGCTGCCGTTTTTTTATCATAAAATTTACAATTTATTTTTTACAGTGTTTAATAGACAGGTGAGAATCGACAACATGCGGTTATCTGGCGTACAGTCTAGCAGTTCATTTTAAGTGGTTTTAGGTGTATCGAGGTAATATCATTAAACAAGGTTGCCAGGTTTTAGCAAAATCACCAGGTCACTTACATCTTGGATGGAAAAACAGTACAGTATGTCAATCAAAAAAGGCGAACATTTATGAACCTTATCCATTTGCTCAGACTTGTGTTTCAGACATATGTCTGATGTATGGACAGGTATGGATCTGTACATCATAGACACCACTCACTCTTTGTCTTTTCAGTGGTAGAATGCAAGGTATTCCTGCCACAATCGAGTCCTGTTAGTGATTGTTGAAGTTCTCATTTTGAATCCTGCAGTAAGAATGCGGTAATGTGAATAAGGGCAGCATGATGTGTGGGTACCTCACACCAAGAAAGTACGAAAATACAAGGTTGCCTCGGCACTCGAACATCCCGTCTCACAAATCTTTGCCTTCAATTTTTTTTTGCAAAAAAACGTGCCTTGGTATATGTAGG
This sequence comes from Clarias macrocephalus, assembly GCA_011419295.1. Classification (NCBI taxonomy): domain Eukaryota; kingdom Metazoa; phylum Chordata; class Actinopteri; order Siluriformes; family Clariidae; genus Clarias; species Clarias macrocephalus. Next base: position 9,213 of record JAAGKR010007983.1, on the reverse strand, counting down.
ATTTTGAGCATATGAGCGAACCAAACCAAACCAAACCGAACACTGCTAAGTTTTTGCATTTTGTGCAAGATTTAGTGAAGCCGGTGCCGAGAGGAACCATAAGTTAAGGTTAAGTGAGGTTTAATGTCTATTTATTTCCTATTAACTTCATTATGTCTTTTCTAGTGTAAATCTCTGGCGCATGTCGTTTACCCCAAATGATAAGTTTTTTACCATATATTTTTATCTACCATGTGTCTACCAGGTGAAGACAATCTGGCCCTGAAGGAGAAAGTGACGGTAGAGGACATTTTCAGGAAGGACTTTAGAGTTCATGACCCAGAAGCTAAATGGATCAGCGGTGAGCCGGCATCTTTCTTTTAACGCTCCAAGAAGTCAACTGTGTAGACAATCATGGAGATCAGTGGGTTGGAGATGTGGAGACATCTTCAGCAGCATTGTGGCTCGAAGCAGAACCAGGGAGGATAAGGAGGTGGATAAGGCAGATCAGGATTGCTGATATTTTATGAGACAGGGTGAGATATGGAGATAGAGAGAAGGACATACTGTACTGTAGTTTGAAACGTCAAACCCTTTCTGAAAAACTCCTGGAGCTCCTGGACATAAAATGAGCGCTGGATCATCAGGAGCACACAATGTTTTAGAATCAATATTTCCCAATCATTCTGTTCTTTACGATCCATGATTTCTATGATGTCTACACACTTTCTACAGCATCGTATTTGCTTTTTCCCATCACCATAGTATTTCAGAACGACGAATGAATAACCGTTTCATCTCTTCTCATAGAACTTATTTCGGTTTTTGGTTTAACTCTGTGTCGAATGATCCAAAACCAAAACCAAGCAGTAACAAAGCCAACCTATGAATTTCACTTAGACTGACTTAGTCTCTGGGAAAAAAGGACTAATCTGAACGATAGCACTTTAGTAATTGGACAGAAGGTCAAACCCCATCACTCTGTTGTGAGAATTTGTTCGTCACCTGCACTTTTTCTCTGTCAGTAATGGACATCGGTTCTCATTCCTCGCTCGGCTGCTCCTCAGTGATTGCAAACAAACCACTCTGTAATCATCTCATTAGCGAAGATAAAGATCAGATTATCCGGCTCGGTTTGTAAATCAAACCACTACATCCCAGACTATACTCACAGGAGGAATTAAAAACTAGGGTCTGGTTTTTTTTTTTTTTTTTTTTTTTTTTACTATGACAAGAGAGCTTTTTAAAAAGCAACCGCTCTCATCCTGCCTCACGCTGAAACACATTGATGTTTAACAGGAGTAAAAATTCCAAACGTGGGAGATCCTAAAAGAAAAGAGCAGCCACTGTTCTAACTCAAAACACAACATCATGTTAATGACAAATCTACTATGGAGGTAGTGGAGATGCTGCCACAAACACTGGAAGTCCCAGAATGCCATGCAGCTACAGGACAGCGAGTTACAGCTGAGACTCGGCTTGACAGCATCAAAGGTGAAGCTGATCTAATTGCGCAGAGTGTACAGACGATTAAGCGAGAGAGTAAGACTAAAGGACTAAAGCGCCGCTCCATCAGCTCTCTCTTTAGATGTAGATGAAGAGCGAGCTAAATCGCCATCAGCAGGTAGCGGAACAGCATTGTGGGTAATTTTTACGAAACTAATTAAAGCACCAGAGAAGAGCTCAGTGATCAGAACACATCCTGGTGTGTAGGGATGTTTATAATGTTCATGGTGTAGTAACCTCTTAAATATTCCCCCCCCCCCCCTCTGTCTGTAGATGAGGAGATTCTGTATCGCAAACGTGAAGGTGACGTGATGAAGTTCAACGTGGAGATGAACGAGAGCACAGTGCTGGTGTCCAACAGGAAGTTTGTGAGTTTTTCTCTCATTTTGTATTGAATTCTGTATTTATTGTGTACTCTCTGTAAACATAATCATATAAATACATATACACTCTAGAGCCTGGGCTAAATAACATCGCCGTTTCAGTAGGATCTGCATCGAGAAATTCAGACTACTAAGAAAGTTGTTGAAATTACCTTGTAAGATATTGCTGAATGTGGTTGGGAAAAAAAAAAAAGATCATGAGAACTCAATCATGAACAATGAGAATTGGGACAAGCTAACCTGCGTATGCATAGTGTATGATTACATATAATCTGTCTATGTGTGAAATTTAATAACCTTGATTTTTGTATGCAATGGGGGGAATTTAATACTCCTCATGATTTGATCATTTTTAATACGTTGTGTTACTAGGTGGGGTTTAGTACTGATCAAGTGTACTAAACCCCACCCAGTGTCAGAGTATTAAACCCTGTCCTAGGAGAGGTTTAATACACTTGATCAGAAGGACAGGGTTTAATACTTCCTGTTACTAGGTAGGGTTTGGTACCCTGAATCAGTAGGACGGGGTTTAATACTCTCTGTTACAGTTTGGGGTTTAATACACTTGATCAGAAGGACAGGGTTTAATACTTCCTGTTACTAGGTAGGGTTTGGTACCCTCAATCAGTAGGACGGGGTTTAATACTCTCTGTTACAAGGAGAGGTTTAATACACTTGATTAGTAGGACAGGATTTAATACTCTGACACTGGGTGGGGTTTAGTACACATGATCAGTAGGATGGGGTTTAATGCTTTCTGTTACTGTTTGGGGTTTAGTACTCTTGATCAGTAGGACAGGGTTTAATACTCTCTGTTACAAGGAGAGGTTTAATACACTTGATTAGTAGGACAGGGTTTAATACTCTGACACTGGGTGGGGTTTAGTACACATGATCAGTAGGATGGGGTTTAATGCTTTCTGTTACTGTTTGGGGTTTAGTACACTTGATCAGATGGAACAGGGTTTAATACTTCCTGTTACTAGGTGGGGTTTGGTACCATTGATCAGTAGGAAAGGGTTTAATACTCTATTACTGTTTGGGGTTTAGTAATCTTGATCAGTAGGACAGGGTTTAATACTCTCTGTTACTAGGATGGGTTTAATCCCCTTGATCAGTAGGAAAGGGTTTAATACTCTATTACTGTTTGGGGTTTAGTCCCCTTGATCAGTAGGACAGGGTTTAATACTCTGCCACTGGGTGGGATTAAATATCCATTATCAGTAGGGTGGGGTTTAATACTGTTTAATCTGTTACTGTGGAGTTTCATACACTCAATCCATAGGACAGTTGTTAATGTCTGTCACTGGGTGATGTTTAATATCTTTGGATCCGTACTATAGGGTCTTTTTGTGTGGGGTTAAATAACCTTGATCAGGAGTACAGGATTTAGTCCTCTTTGTTACTGGGTGGGGTTAATACACTTGATCATTAGGGCAGGGTTTAATACTCTCTCTGGGGTTAAATAACCTTGATCAGGAGAACAGGATTTAGTCCTCTCTGTCTCTAGGTTTATAGAGTTTAATACCCTTGATCAGTTTGGCAGAGTTTAATACTCTTGGTTGAAGTGTAATGGTTTCCTAAATACCTTTAAATACCTTTGAGTAGTAGACCAAGCTAAATTGTTCTCGTTTAGTGGGCGGGGTTAAATAGAAAGATTATATAAGCATTTCATATAAGCAGCCTTATTTATTTTTTGTTCATTTTGCAGGAAATGTATAAGGCCACCAAGTATGAGCTTTCTGCAGACCTGAAACATGTTCTGCTGGCTTATAACATGGAACCGGTGAGAAACACACACACACACACACACACACACACACACACACACACACACACACACACACACACACACACACGCACAGCCGCATCCCAACTGTGTAGCAGAAGATGTGTTTCCAGTTCAGTATAAAGATGATCAGTGATATATAACAATTCTGTTAATGATTGAATTTTATGTCAGGCCTTTTCTCTGTGTTCTATCTCACACTCTCTCTTTCTCTGCAGTTTTATCGTCACTCCTTCACTGCATACTACATCATCTGTAGCTTAGAGACCCCGTAAGTACACACACACGCACACGCACACACACACACACACACACACACACACACACACACACACACACACACACACACACACACACACACACACACACAGACACGGTAGGTAAATTCCAGAAAGGATAAAGGACAACACAGTGATGTGAGAATGCATGTATTATTCACAGGGAGACGTGGATTCTGACTCCCCCAGAAGTGCGTAACGCTCCTCTGCAGTACGCAGGATGGGGACCACGAGGACAGCAGCTGGTACAGCATTTTCTATAATCCTTCCCATAATCCTTTGCTATGGGCAGAGTCGAACCTCTTCCCCACACATTTCTGGTTTATTTATAGTTCTGTTAAAACCTTTTTTGTTTCACACTTGCTTCATTGTGTAACTGTATAAGATAAACCTAATGCATATCCATAATCAGCAGCCTTCAGCCAATCACAGTCTACCTCACTGATCTACAGAAGCATCATATCTCTTCTCTTTCCTGTTATTGTTTTTTTTTTTTTTTTTTAGATTTTTATATTTGAAAATAATATCTACTACCGCTCAACCATCGAAAGCCGAACCATTCGCCTGGTTTCCACTGGCAAAGAAGGCGTTATATTCAATGGCCTCAGTGATTGGCTGTATGAGGGTAAGACACGGCTAACGCTAAGCATTGATGTACAGTACACACGTATGCTATCATACTGTATCAACATTTTTTTTATAATGGACTCCAGACTTCCATGTATAGATGTAAGGATTAACCCAAAGGGAAATCAGTGACTCATATTTCCATATATGTGCTCAGCCACGCCCACATTTCCAATGATACTGACTCGTAAGCCAATTGTTGCCTCCGACATTGTTAAATATAGTCTCAATAACTCCCATATTTCCATATTTGGGACATATTCACTCGTACACTTCCATATGTAGGACTCTTGATGCCTATATCTCCATATATGGACTTGATGACATTTATATTTTCATGGACTCAATCATGCCCACAATTTCTTTCATGGACTAAAGGACTTACCCAATTTCATATAGACACAATAACACCCATATTTCCAAATCCTGTACTCAATGACTGCCACATTTTCTTATATAGGACTTGTTGACTTCATCAGTGGTGACTCCTATTGTACATTTGTAGATATTAGACTCAATGGTGCCCACATCTCCATATACACTGCCTGGCCAAAAAAAACACATTGTCCTTCTACCGTAGGTTGTGATAGTGCTGAACTGTCAACTGAGTAGAAGAAATGTGGTCAAAAGAATCATAAATAGATATGAGAACATTTCCATACACACACCGTGTGATCACACTCACAGGACTGGGACTAAACAGCCGTGTGTCCATAAGAAAACCATTTGCTAGTGAGACTCATCAGAAAAAAGGCTTCAGTTTGTTAGGAAGCATAAAGATTGGACTTTGGAGTGATGGTAAAAGGTGACCTGATGAGTCCAGATTGAGTCTATTCCAGAGTGATGGGCGTGTCAGGGTAAGAAGGGAAGCGCATGAAGCGATCACGCATAGTGTCCACTGTACAAGCCTCTGGAGACAGTGTTCTGATCTGGGGTCGCTTCAGTCGCTCAGGTCGAGACTCAGCAACGTCATGTGGAGATAAAGTGAAGTCACATGACCACCTGAATGTACCGAATCACCAGGGTATCACAGGTTTTCCTTCCTGATGGCACGGGACATCTTCCAGGACTCAGATTGTGAGAGAGCGGTTTTGGGAGCATGAGGAATCATTTTCACACATGAACTGGACTCCACATTGTGTGTGAAATCACAAATCAAGGTGATTGAATAAAATGTTAGAGTGAGTGATTTTTTTATTATTATTACTATTTTTATTTTGGCCAAGCAGTGTATATGTAGGGACTTAATAAAATCGACATGACCATATATGGACCTATACCTATACCGACCTTGTATGGACTCGTGCAGTGACTCATACATTTCCGTATATGGATACAATAACCTATTTATTTTCAATATTTGACTCAATAATGTCAACATTTCCATATATGTAAATTAAACATTCACATTTTCCATATATGGACTCGTTTGGAAATTAGAAAACTAAATTGAGGAAATGAGCTGTTTAGAAAAAAGGAAACAAAAAAGCAAACCTGCAGGGAAACTGAAAAAGGCCAAGGTTTTTTTTTTTTCTTCTTGTTTTCAATTATGATAATTTACCATGGAAAAGGGAGAAAAAAAAACAGCCATTATCTGATTTTAATTAAAATGTTTTTGTTGTGACTCGGTTGTCGTATGCCACATACCAGGTGTTCCTGAGAATTCAGTTCCCCACGAGCAGCTAGTTCATAGTTTATACAGTTATTGTTTCCTTCTCCTTTGGTAGGAGCTCATAATTAAAGACATATAAGATGTATTGTTGTTAGAGGCTTCATTGTTTAATCGTTAGTAAGACTTATACAATACTAAGCTAGAACCATACATGATTCTAGCTGTGGCCCTGTTCTGAGTCTCTGAGTATCAACTAGAAGTGTGGATTCAGTAAGTTTCATCCTTTCGCATTAGACCACAAAGAGAACTGGAGTACCTGGGGTTTGGGAAAAGGAGGTTTACAGAATAACACAATTGAATCCACTTTGAAATACAACAATGATTACAGTTATCTGTGTCTCTGAACTCCACAGGTTGTATGATTTTCTGTTTTTATAGTTAAGAAACAGGGGAAATGGGAAAAGATGTTTTTCCATTGAGAACACAGGGGGAACAGATTCGCCTGGAGGAATGGAGAAAGTGGTTCCCCCTGTAGATTACAGTGTGAGTGTTTATGAAGCACTACAGTGATGCTGGTGATAGTTTTCATTATGAATGTTACTATGTAATGTTGCCCCCTTGTGTTCCAATAGTCAAACTACACAAATATGCTTTAAATGTAAGACTTAAGTGTCGGGTCGCGGGGGGGGGGATTTGAGAGAGGTGGGGGGGGGGTGTATCAAGGGATATGATCAAGGTTTCTCTATAGTTTTTGTTTCTGTATTTTTGGATTGTGACTGGTCAAGTACATGCACCATGGACTCAATCACCCCCAAAGTTTCATGTACGTATGGACACACCCACATGTCCATAGACAGAGACGCAGTGACTCCTACATATACTGGACTTAGTGTCACCCAATATCTCCTTATACAGACTCAACATTTGCTGTTCATGTTAGTGCTTTTAACAGTTGTCATTGTCGCAAAGCAGCTTTACACAATCGAAATGATTATTTACGTTTGTATGAAATGTGAATGTGCATGAAATCGGTATGAATCTCTTTCTTCTTCACAGAGATGATCTTCCAGTCCCATGTGGCTCACTGGTGGTCTCCTGATGGCACTCGCCTGGCGTTCGCATCCATCAACGACACGCTGGTGCCCAAGATGGAGCTGCAGATGTTTACAGGGTCACCGTACCCCACGAGCCGGGCGTACCGCTACCCCAAAGTACACCCTCTGCATGGACACATATGATAAATAAATAAATAGAGAGAGAGAGAGAGAGAGAGAGAGAGAGAGAGAGAGAGGAACACACAGTTAGAGATAAACATAAAATTGTTAATTTCACCTTGTTTTATTTTACTTTGGAATATTATATAAATATGAACACAACATTTTTAATTGCTTGTTAATTCATCATATAATAAAATGAAAGTTGTCTAAAAGTTCTGTTAATGCACAGTGTGTATTTGTAATGTGCGTATTCATGGTTCACTACAGGCCGGAGAGGAGAACCCTGTGATCTCTCTGTATGTGGTGAACCTGAACGGCCCGTTACACACCATCCAGATGAAGAGACCAGACGACCCCAGGATGAGGTCAGTCTGTAATGACAAAACTCTCATTCTTTGTATTTTTTTTTTATAATTTAAAAAACAAAATAATTTGTTCTCAGTCACTAACTGACTTTTTTTTATACTGATTTCCTGATACTGATAGTACTTACATATTACTGAGGTTAATGACTTACATACTGTATACAGACATACACAGTAAATATAAGAATACAGTTATAAGAGTAAAAACTCTCTTTATTTCTCTATATAATCCCCTGATACACTAATGTACTTGTGGACACGGGGATTAGCATATGGGAACCCTGCTAAACAAACGGTGATGCACCGTTGATGGGTTCCAGCATTAACACGCTTTAGCTCTTCTGTTGGACCGGACCACACGGGCCAGACTTCACTCCCCATGAGCATCAGTGAGCCTTGACCTCCTCCCATGACCCTGTCTCCATTTCCTTCCTTGGATCACTGTTGGTACAGTATGTCCAGACCACTGAAGACCAGGAACATCCCTGCAGTTCTGGAGTTCTCTCTGACCCAGTCCTCTAGACGTCACATTTTGACCTTCATCAAAGTCACTTACACTTCTTAGAACTTTTTGCCGCTTCCAAGACATCGACTTCAAGGACAGAGTGTTCACTTGCTGTCTAATATACGGTATCACACCCCTTAGCAGGTGCTGCTGTAACATGATAATCAATGTGATTGATTTCACCAGTCATTAGGTTGTTAGAGCTGTTATAATGTTAGAGCTGATCGCTGTACTCACTGACATTCCCGTCACCTTGTTCATTTGTGTCATTTTTCTCTCAGAAGAGGAGTTAGTGTGGGTGAGATCATTTCATTCTACACAATTCACACTTTGACGCTGTAGTTCAGTACTGACACACACACACACACACACACACACACACACACACACACACACACATGCCTACACTTTGTGTTGTTCCTACAGGGAGTTTTACATAACGATGGTGAAATGGGCCACGAGCACAAAGCTGGCAGTGAGGTGGTTAAACCGAGCGCAGAACGTTTCCATCCTGAGTCTGTGTGAGGCCACGACCGGAGTCTGTACCAAGGTACACACACACACACACACACACACACACACACACACACTTCTGTATGAAATTGACATCTAATCCTAAATGACATCTACATTTATTAAAGGATATTGTAACTGTTTGCGTGTAAGTATTATGTCTCAGACAAAAATTTGTGTGTGTGTGTGTGTGTGTGTGTGTGTGTGTGTGTGTGTGTGTGTGTGTGTGTGTGTGTGTGTGTGTGTGTGTTTTCAGAAACATGAGGATAAGAGTGAGTCCTGGCTGGACAGACAGGTAGCAGAGCCTCAACCTTTAAAAAACAATCGATTATAACAATTGTAGATGTATATATATATATATATATATATATATATATATATATATATATATATATATATATATATGTGTGTGTGTGTGTGTGTGTGTGTGTGTGTGTGT
>JAAGKR010007982.1:19593-33642 GCA_011419295.1 Clarias macrocephalus | reverse complement strand
GAGCTGAAAACATCTCTATCTCCTGAGGAGTGCCGACTGTTATCAGGAGAAACCCTTCCTGTCTTAAACCTGGTACAAGGATCAAATCACTAGCGCTGCCTCTCCTGGGCCGGGCCACGCCCATAATCAGGTTTTTTAATCAAAGTCATGACATCGCAACATAACACTCTGGAACATCCTGAGAGCAAAAATAACTCGCAAAGCTGAGGTAAAGCATGTCTGTCAGGTTTCTCACGCTCCGTATCCCACTGTTGCCATGGTTACTTAACACTTGCTGTTTCCTATATGTTGTCAGTATTTATGTTTTTTATAAAACTCTCACTCATGAACTTCTCTGGAATGTGGGAGATGTGTTTAATTAAACTGTCCCTATTAACAACTAAAATAGCGCCCTCTGTTGGAAAGCCCTAGCAGAGTTATAGTGTTGAAATAGTTCAACATGACAAAGTACAACGAATAAAATGGTGCCCTCTGCTGAACAGCCGTAGCATACACAGTGCTAGCTACTAGAGATTAGCGCTAACGATGAATCGTTCATTGATTAATTGCTGCTAAGAATTTAACTGATTAACACAGTATTAGCCAACACGTTTAACTGTTATCTAACGTAAGCTTAGCTGAGCTCTTTGCTAATAATAAGTAAGAAAAAAAAACACTGGAAAAACTAAGGCGTGGCCTTAGTGTCTGTTAGTCTGAGTGACGGAGGCGTGGCCTTAGTGTCTGTTAGTCTGAGTGCAGGAGGCGTGGCCTTAGTGTCTGTTAGTCTAAGTGAAAGAGGCGTGGCCTTAGTGTCTGTTAGTCTGAGTGAAGGAGGCGTGGCCTTAATGTCCGTCAGTCTGAGTGAAGGAGGCGTGGCCTTAGTGTCCGTCAGTCTGAGTGAAGGAGGCGTGGCCTTTGTGTCTGTCTTAGTGAATAAAATGGCGCCCTCTGTTGAACAGCCGTAGCATACACAGTGCTAGCTACTAGAGATTAGCGCTAACGATGGATCGTTCATTGATTAATTGCTGCTAAGAATTTAAGTGATTAAAACAGTATTAACCAACACGTTTAGCTGTTATCTAACGTAAGCTTAGCTATCCTGACTAACCAAGCTCTTAGCTAATAATAAGTAAAGAAACAAACAAAAAATTAACTCTGGAAAAACTCCTGAACTCAGGACTTTACAAACTATGTTTATGATTATGAACTGTTTTGAGTTCCGCTATCTTTATTCTCTCAGAGAGCTCCGTCAAAAATCTGGGTGCTGTTGTTGTTCGCTAGCATTTCACGAGCACCGCCGATATGTGTGTGTGCACGGAGGGGCGGGGCTAATCCCAGACGTGTCTGTGTATTTGAGTGTATTTGAGAGAGAGATGCTCTGCTCTGCATGCAGGACTGTACTGCTAGAACCGCTGAAATAAAACAGTTTCATTTGCGACTCGGCTTTGCTACGGTTCCAGCTCCTGTTCGTCTCTGTAAAACCCAACCAGTCATTAGAGCAGTGATAAATGAACCCCAGCGGCGCAGACAGAGTGTGTAGCGCGCTGGTCTCAGGGGGGGTCCGGGCGTGCTGAGGCGTCTCCGTGACCTCTCCGTGACCTCTGTGCTACTGTATGCAGCAGGTTGTGCTAATGGACACGGACAGATGATATAACGTGATATGAGAGTGTGCAGTTATCAGCTGGGACAGAGGCGTCTGTGTTACCGCTGCTCTTCCTTACAGGAGACTCTGCCAGCTTCCTGAGTGCCGTGACATCCTGCTATCTGACCGAGCGCTAAGATAACCTTCCATTTACTCAGGATTAGGGAGAGAGAGAGAGAGAGAGAGGAATGCAGAGAGTTAGTGTTAAAGAAGTGAGAGAGACAGGAATGTAAGGAGAGAGAAGAGACAAAGTGACTGATCAGATGGACGCAACATGCAGAGAGAGAGAGAAACAAAGGAGAGACAGACTCAAAGACATAAAGACAGAGAGGAAGGGACAAGCAGGGAAAGAGACACCCGAGGACATAAAGACATAAAGAGAGAGAGAGAGACAGAGGGAAGGCGTGTGTGTGTGTGGGGGGGGGGGGGGGGGGGGGGGGGGGGGCGCGCCCCGTTGAGGCTAAAATGCCTGAGTCTGGCATTCAGGATGTTCTTGTAATCACAGAGGTGCTTCAGAGTCACAGATTAGTCACAGGCTGCATCTGTTCCACACTCTCGGAAAAACGCGTATACACACACACACACACACACACACGCACACACACACACACACACACACACACACACACACACACACACACACACACACACACACACACACACACACGCCTCTAAATAGCTGATCTGCATCATTAAAAAAGCATACATACTCATTTCACGTATAATTGGACCTCAAGGAGCGCTCCTATACCACAGAGGGGACACTTAGCTGAAAACAACAATATCCTGAATGGTGTGTGTGTGGAGTGTGTGGAGTGTGTGGACATGTGGACGTTTGGGTCAAAGAAAAAAAAACAGAAACGACGTGAGACCTGAGAAACGTAACATCGACAGGACGAGCAGAACTCCAGAAATTGAGGACAATGTGCTTGATTCAGATGAAGAAGACAAGTGGTACAAAAGGGTGTGTGTGTGTGTGTGTGTGTGTGTGTGTGTGTGTGTGTGTGTGTGTGTGTGTGTGTGTGTCTGTGAGAGAGAGAGAGAGAGAGAGAGAGAGAGAGAGAGAGAGAGAGAGGAATGTTTGTGCCTGGAGATAAATTCTGTCCTATTTAAAAGGCATAATTAGATCTGGGTATATTTAAAGAAGCATCTCACACACACACACACACACACACACACACACACACACACACACACACTGCTGTAATGCTCTTAGGAAAGACACACACAGCAAAAAAAAAAAAAAACATTTCTAATAAAATATCTGTAATATTACTTGTTATAACTTATATATCCTGCGCCAGAATCACTTTAATCGCTTCTTCTAATCATTAATTTCTAAAACATAAATCGAATTAGCGGCCAATCCGACAAAAACTATTCATCAGTAGAGAAGGATTTGATAAATAATAATAATAATAATAATAATAATAATAATAATAATAATAATAGAGAAGTCTTCCTTTATTCCAAGACTCCTCACTTGTTAAGACTTCTTATTAATTATCTCTTATCTGGAGAAAATCTCTAGTAGATTACAATAGACCAAGTGTACACTCATTAAACACTGTTATATAAGCGTTACACAAGCTTGAGAAGAAAATGTGGAAAACTCAGTACTGTTCAGAAGTCTTGACCCCCCTCATTTCTTCACAATTTGCTTCCAAATTTCCAGACTTTCTTGTATTTTGTCTCTGGTTGTTGTCACTCCAGGTCGTGTACCTGAGCAGATCAGAGGAATGTGTTTCGTTTGTTAAGCCACACGGTGACCTGTGAATCTTTCAAGCTTTAAAAATAACATCTAACTTAAGTCCTGAGCCAGTGAGAAACAGATGCAGATGATGACAGATGATCAGGAGGTGATTAGTTACTGCTGATGCTGATGCTGGATGGTTGGAACAGACGAGAGGGGAAATGAGGTCGCTGCTGCTGAGGCTGTCACATAAACAACTAGTTTTTAAATTGTTCATCTTTAGGCACTTTGCAGGTTCTCGTAGTAAAATGTTTGTTCCCAACAAGTGGAGAGGAACAGAATCCAGGTCCAGTGTGATGTTTCCATAGTCGGTGATGATCTGGGCTCCTGCTGTTGGTCCACAGTGTCCAACAGTCATCTATCACTTCATGCTTCTGTTCGGCTTTTCTTTACCTGCAGGACTGTTCACCCGCACACGGTGCCGTCACCACCACTAACCACTATAGTATGATACTGTATTACTGTGGTTGTTTGCTCAGTCACCTCACCTGACCTGAACCCCATACAGAATCTATTGTCAAGACAAAGATGAGGAACACCCGGCCCGACAACACAGACGAGCTTGTCCCAGCTAGCCGGCGAATTAGGTCTCCAAGTTAGCTAGTTAATTTTTGTTAATTTATGTTGACTTGTCAGTCGATCTTGTCTCAGCTAGTCAGCTAATTATGTGTCTTAGTTAGCTAAGTGTGTCGGTGTCAAATTACACGCGCGCACACACATATGAGACGCGATGAAACAGAGAGGGAGACGTTGATTATACCAGTAAGAGAAGAGCACTAAGACCCAGGGGAGCCGATTACCCACAATTCCGCAGCGCAAGAGAGAGAAAAATCATTGGCTCAGTTGTGATCGCTTGCCGCTCGATGTCCAAATAAGAGGCACATACGTGATACCTGATACTCGGCACTAGTAAACCAATACTTTCGCTCGGTTTCCAATTAAAAATTTATAAAAAATCTTAGCTCGTCTTGCGGAACACTCGTAAACCGTGTTACTCGCAATCCGAGGTTCCACTGTACTGGATTTTTATTTTATTTTCCGGAGCTGTAAGCCGTACTCATCGAAAATAAAAACAGAAAAAGCTTGAAAAATAACGTAATGAATCTAGAATTTTCTACTGAAATTCTGTGTTTCCACAATAGTTTCCATATTTCCCATATTTGCACTTAAAAATATATATTTTTTTATATTTTACCTTTTGTTATATTTTTTTCTACAGCTAAATTTTTCTCGATTTTAAACCATAATTTATTTCATTTCTTATTGATAATCTTTGTTGTAAGGTCACAAGCGGTCGAATAAGCATTTCACTGCATATCGTACGGTGTATGACTGCGGCAAATAAAATGTTAAATTTTTATTTTAATACATGAGTTTCACTTTTTAAATTATATTACATGAAAAAAAATGCAGGATATTAATTAATTAACTGATGTGCATTGTATATTGTTGATGTTATTGATGAGATGATTAGATTGATAGATTAAAGGTCGAAATCTGTTGATTTCCTGTGCATATCAAGTGGCCATAATGAAAAATGTCAATTTTAATCGTTAAAAATTATTTTCTGAAAAATTGTTTTTTTCTTGTGCAACTGCTGTGTAGCGGAAACACATGCGTATACAGCAGATCTTACACACAAAATGGCAGGTGAATCTCAAGTTGACCCGTTTTATGACTTTCCTAAAAAAAAATAATAATAAATAAATAAAAGGCCGCTCCTGGATGTGGGTGCACTTTGGTTTTAAGAAAAATGTTGCAAGTAAACAAGCAACAACAACAAAAATCTTACCATAAAGAGTGTAATATGCGAAATCTTTCGGAAATAAGTATACGGCGGTATATACTAGTTGTACTTCTGCTTTGACGGCTGTGACGTGATGTGTGCATTGTGCAATTATAAACTGATTAATAATCAATCACCAATTGGTTTACTCAAACCGCTGATCCATTATGGACCAGATACACACTCCCATTAAAAGTGCATGTTGTGTAATGTGCAGCGTGACACATGATGTGTAACGTTCAGTTGTTGTTATTGTTATTATTGCTAATGTTTTCCCTCTGAGCGACGTGACCCGATGCTGCTATACGATAAGCCACCTGGTGTGTATACACGCGTGTGAACAAAGCCGCTGCGTGACACTGAGTACCTACTTTCACATTCCTCTTCACACACTCGTTCACACCTCTGGACCTCAATGCGAACCCTGCCGAGTTCCATGACATCGGAAGGTGTGAATCATACAAGTGATCATTTAAAAGTCGTTTCTGCTTCAGTAGAAATAATTAAAAACAGGGCCAACATGACAGCGAAACCTTCGTGGCGTGATACCACCTGTTGTAAGCGATCGTCGATATGTTGTTATAGCGAAATTATACAATTTGATAGTAAAGTTAAAACCATTAAATTGTACAATGGTTGCTCCTTTAAAGGTAAAAATGTACAGATTTAAAATTAACATTACTGCTGTTCTGATAGACCTATAAATTGCGATGCACATCATGTTTTATGGAAATAAAAATAAAACCAAAAACTATTTACCACTAATCAAGATCATAGTACTTCAAAAATCCTGCTTTTTGTCCTTTGTTGCCACACTTGTATTAAACAAGCCAATTCGATCCCCCCCCCCCCCCCCCTATTGTGACCTCATATAGGAAGTCTTTATAATCCACTCTTTATAAAAATCTTTTTTTTTTCTGATTGGTCCGCCCATCCTCTTGTTAACACGACTGGGACCGTTTTGGCGAGATGTCGCTGCACTTTGCACACCCTGACATTTCTGTAGACGTAAACGCTCGGTGATGGGTGCCTGAGGCGGCTGTCTGCCCGAGCGCCAACTACCTACGCTCATGTCAGACGTCTGTCACTCAGCCGACAATGGGTGAAATGTCTGAGATGTGTGTAATGACTTTGGCAGGATTCCGACATTAATGTTAATCACTTCACCGCGTCCTCATCCTGCATCAGTGTCTGGGCCGGCGAATGCGCTTGTAGCTCCTCAGGTCGGGTATTTTACACGCCCTCACGTCGGATGCGTTTGCTCAGACGACCAACCTGTGTTTTTTTCTCGTAGTGGTGCTTCACATTACTGCGTTATATAAAAGCGCCACGGTTTCAGAACATATCAGACGGACTGGTTTTAAGCTTCCCGCATGAAGAATAAACACATATTGATCTGTCCGTTCAACTTTGAAGGTTCGGTTTTCATTGTCTACTTTCCATTTTGTTTCTTTTGGAGTAATCCGTGCTGTGTCGCACTTGCGTTTCTGTTTCTTGAGGGTTGTGCCGACTCGTAGGTGAATTCCTGACGTTTCTGTGTCATCCGCATACTAAACTATCGCGTCGATTGGCTTTGTTGAGTGACGTGTACCTCGCCCACCTCAAGGTGAAAATGCTAAATTAGAGGAAAAAAAAAAGCGCTAGATGCTGTGACATGATCTGGCACATAAACTGCTCATAACTTTACTTCTACTCAGGCAGATACGTATCTAAGTACTGCGAGAGTTTCATTCAATTCTGTCCAGACAGTTTTGAGTGATGCTGTGACAAAATCTCGCTGGACAGACAGACAGACAGACAGATTTTTTTTCTGAGACTGGCTTCGGGTCGTCCAATGTATGGAACATAAGCGTATCATAGAAAGAGAGAGTTGTAACCACTGTACAGACTAAACCTTTCTTTTACTTATATAGATTCTTATTTATCAGATAAGCAGGCGGATCCGGATAGAACTGTCACTGGGTTCGGATCTGGACCACGGTTCAACATTTACTGATGAAAAGCCTTCTCAGAAAACAAGAGTGGAGTGTATTATAACAATTAACCTGGAACTTAATAGTTAACAAGGACACACTCACAGGGTGAGTTATTCGTCAGCTCATGCTGTATTTGGTTAAAAAAAAAAAAAAAAAGATTTTATTCTAAGTCTAAGAAGAATTAAAATGGTGAGACAAAATCGAAAAAACTTCTGGATGGAGGAAAAAGGTGGAGACGACGTGTGTGTGTGTGTGTGTGTGTGTGTGTGTCTGACAGTGCGATCATGCATGACTGACTGAATGACAGCGAGGAATGTGTAATGTGTTCTTACTTCTGTTGCTTATCTCAAAAATGTTACAGTACAAAACTGTCTATCTCTTATCTCTCGCTGTCTCTCTCTCTGTCTCTTTGTCTCTCGCTCTCAGTCTCTCTCTCGGGATCATGTGCTTTTAAACTAACCCTAACCACTTATGTCCGGGTTACCACGGTTACAGGCTGATCCGCAACACAACACAATTTCAGATGTGTGTGGTTTTGTGTTTTTTTTGGATCCATATATATATGTGTGTGTGTGTGTGTGTGTGTGTGATGATGGTGAGGTTGGAGGTCGTGCGGTTGTTATGGTAGCATGGTACACACAAACATGATTGCTTCATCTCCAGAGAAAGACTTATTCACTCATACACAGACACGCATATAACACACTATAGATCAAGATCAAAAGGTCACATTCTGTGCATTTAAAAAAAAAAGATGAAAACGGATCTCCCGGTATCTAAGTGTGTGTGTGTAGGTCTGTGTAGGTGTGTGTGTGTGTGGGCTAAGTTTGGTCAGTAGGCAGATATCCAGTGTTACAAACACACAGCTAAAACAGATTTTGTCATAAATATCCTTAACTCATAATTATTGGCACCCTTCAAGCAAAGAAACCATCTGTGATAAATAAATAAAGAAGGTTCCGGATAAAGCCTGAGGAATTTGAGTGTGTGATGGTCCAGCCTCACAACCGGAAACAAATCATAAAAACAGAAAAGGTTTTAACATTTACGTGTGTATAAGGTGTCTGGAAGATCCAGGCGCTCATGGTATGAATGAAATGTGAATAATGTTCTGCCAGGAGGAGGCTTTACAGGAAGGAGCTCAGTGCTATTATTCAACTATTCTCAATGGTGTGTGTGTGTGTGTGTGTGTGTGTGTGTGTGTGTGTGTGTGTGTGTGTGTGAAGAGAAAGAGAGAGAGAGTGAGGTAATGTTGTGGAAGGATGAAAAATATTTATCATAAGGGTGCCAAAATATATTTTAAATCAGCTTTTTGCAAAAGTATTAATAGCTTCTATAGTATACAAAAGTAGTATAAAAAAGTAGTATTTGATTAAGTAATAGTAGTGGAAATAGTTATTATAGTAGAAACAATAATAATATTGGGAGTATTAATAGTAGAAGTGATGGTATTAGTAATAGTACTAGTAACAATAACAAAAGTAATTTAATTAGTGAAGCAGTATTAGTAAGAGTTGAAAAAATCAGTAACAGCAGAATTAGCAATAGAAGTAGTACTAGTATTAGTGTACTATTCATAGTAATGGTACAGCAGAAGTAGTGATGACACTAGGAACAGTAAGCTATTAATGCTAATAACAGTAGTAGTTGTAGCAGTACTAGTACCATCAATAGACAGCAAGTTAGCAAGTTTCTTGTTTGTTACAGGACATCTGTTGCATGAATAAAAGTACATTTAACAAGTATCAAGAAAAATGTACCAAGAAAAAACTGCCCACGATTGGATTGTGATTTCTAGTGTTAAAAAAAAAAAAAAACTACTTACCTTTAATGTTCTGGCCTAATAACAAAATAGATTTTTAGTTAGTATTAGTAGAAATGTTTAAACCTTCAAAATGGTAGGCCATTTATTTTGTTTTTTCACTAGCTGTGCCTGCGAATTTGTTCACGTGAAATTTAATTGCACACTCGTGAGCGCGTTTTAAAAACTTGTACGGCGCCATCTGTTGAATTTTGAGATTAAAAAAAAAATTTTTTTAGATTACATACAATAAAACTGTAAAGTTACATGTACACTGAAGATATTTGCTAAAAAAATGATTTGGGGGGACGCAAGATGAGTAATGGAACACATCAAGATGTTTTTTTTTTAGAATTTTTGTCTGTCTGTTCGTGCACGCATCACGTAAAAAACTATGAAACAAATTTCAGTTTATTACATTTATTATATGTAATTATATAGAGAATAGCCGTCAGTCATTCTAGCTGTAATAAAAGTCGTAGTAATATTTTTGTTAGCATTAGTAATAATAGTTGTAACATAAATGTTAAAAACTGATTGATTGCATTAATTGAACAGTAATCATAGTAATTCTAGTGATATTAACATCATAATAAAAACGTTTAAAACTTCAAAATTCTGTTGTTTTATTGTTGATTTTGTTATTTATATACTAGTAATAACTATTACAGTAATAATAACGGCAGCGCTATTACAGTATTAGTAATAAAAAAAAGTTGCCGTAGTCATAGCAGTTGTAAGAACAGATGTAACAAAAGCAAAAGCAGCAGAAGTCACAGTCATGGCAGCGTTAGTAATATCATTAGGCCTGATCATATGTGTATTAGTTACAGTAACGCTAGTATTAGCGATAGTATTGTTAGTCATTTAAACACTTCAGCTGTTCAGGTCATTAATTAAACACTATAGGCAGAACAGCAGGAACAAGAAAGTGTGTTTGTAAGAAGATAAACACTAAAAGGTTGCGTCCTGCATAGAGTGAGACGGAGAGGACGAGGACGAGGAGGACATACGGAGTTCAGGAGGATGGATGAAGTGCGAAGCAGCTCGAAATAGTCAGCAGAAAGCTGCCAGGTCACACAGCCCGAGTGTGTGTGTGTGTGTGTGTGTGTGTGTGTGTGTGTGTGTGTGTGTGTGTGTGTCTGACAGAGACAGATCTCCCCCCTCCCACACACACACACACAAAACCCCATTAGTCACCTCAGTGATAAAGGAGCACGGCTTCACTCAGATAAAGATTTCCTCATGGTGTGGAGAACAACACCTTGTCATGGAGACGGAAGAAAAACTCTTAAAAATAGCCCTTTACGGTCGGGGAGGGAGATGTTTCCCAACTGAGCGATCACTCACTCTCACTCTCCACACACACACACACACACACACACACACACACACACACACACACACACACACACACACACACACACAGGCGCGCGGGTGCAAACACATGTCTGACTGGTGTCAGGATGAGGAGATAAGCAGCAGGGAGGATGAGAGGTCGAATTGGCGCTAATGTTCTCTGAGCTGTCAGAGCTTTTAGGGGGAGTGATGGGAGTCTCTCTGTAAACAACAGGACACTGAGTGAGGCAGAGGGAGTGAGGTACAGGGAGTAAGGGAGATAGAGGGAGGCAGAGGTGAGACAGAGAAAGGGAGACAGAGGGAGGGAGAGAAATGGGGTGAGACAAAAGAAGTGAGACAGGTAGTGAGTCAGCGGGAGTGAGACAAGTAGTGAGTCAGCAGGAGTGAGACAGAGAGAGTGAGCAACTGAGTGAGGCAGATTTAGTGAGACAGAGGGAGTGAGACAAAGGTAGTGAGACATTCTGAGTGAGACAAAGGAAGTGACACATTCTGAGTGAGACAAAGGAAGTGAGACATTCTGAGTGAGACAGAGGGAGTGAGACATTCTGAGTGAGACAAAGGAAATGAGACATTCTGAGTGAGGCAGAGGGAGTGAGATAGATTGAATGTAGCAGAGGGGGTGAGACAGACTGTGTGATGTAGAGAAAGAGAGGGAGTGAGACAGAGCGAGTCAGACAAATGGAATTAGGCATAGGGAGTGAGACAGCAGAGAGAAAGAGAGTGAGACATTCTGAGTGAGGCAGAGGGAGTGAGACAGAGAGAGTGAACGACTGAGTGAGACAGATTTAGTGAGACAGAGGGAGTGAGGCGAAATGAGTGAGAAAAAGGAAGTGATACATTCTGAGTGAGACAAAGGAAGTGAGACATTCTGAGTGAGACAAAGGAAGTGAGACATTCTGAGTGAGACAGAGGGAGTGAGACATTCTGAGTGAGACAGAGGGAGTGAGACAGACTGAGTGAGACAGAGGGAGTGAGACATTCTGAGTGAGACAGAGGGAGTGAGACAAAGGAAGTGAGACAAAGGAAGTGAGACATTCTGAGTGAGACAGAGGGAGTGAGACATTCTGAGTGAGACAGAGGGAGTGAGACATTCTGAGTGAGACAGAGGGAGTGAGACAAAGGAAGTGAGACAAAGGAAGTGAGGCATTCTGGTTGAGGCAGAGGGGGTGAGACAGCAGAGGGAGTGAGACGGACTGAGTGAGACAGATGGAGACACTGTGTGAGATAGAGGGAGTGGGAGAGAGAAAGGAAGTGAGATGGATTGAGTGAGGTGAGACAGGTCACCTGTGTGTGAGACATTCTCGAGGGGGAACAATTAGGATCTGGGGAAACACTATGTTTAGAAGCGTGTTTAGGTTTAAAGCCTGTACTTTGGGGACATCAGACTAGAATGTGAAAGTAAGAGACAGAGAGCAGAGACGGAGTTTATAAAGAACATTCTAGAACTTTGTGTCGTCGTGTTTTCGATCAGATTGAATTAAATAATTCAGATTTTGTTTTTGGTTCCCACGTGTTGAGTCTCTGCTGAGAGTACAGGCATGTGACACACACTGCAAGTTCTCATGTCACTGTGGGGATGATCTCTATCAAATGCGTGTGTGTGGGCGTGTGTGTGGTGTGTGTGTGTGTGAGATTGTAAGTGATAGTGTGTGAAAGTGAGAATGTGTGTGTGTCTCTGAGTGCGTGTGACCGGGAGAAAGAATGCAAGAACGAGTGTGTGTGTGTGTGTGTGTGTGTGTGTAGTACAGAGAAGCTGTGTGTACCACATCTGTGTATAAGATATACTGTGTGTGTGTGTGTGTGTGTGTGTGTGTGTGTGTGTGTGTGTGTGTGTGAGAAAGCAACAGAATGTTAGAATGCTAACCATATGTCTTTGCCTGTGTGAAACACTGTGACAGAAACATACATGAGAATGTGACTACATGACCGTATGTGTGTGTGTGTGTGTGTGTGTGTGTGTGTGTGTGCGCGCGTGTCTGTGTGTGAGACAGAGAGGACTTACTCCCGCAGGCTCTGCACCTCACTCTGACTTTTCCGCAGCTCTCCCTGCAGCCGCTGCACTTCCTCTTTCAGTGCTGATGGGATGAAATGAAACAGCCAATCAGAACTCAGGAAAGCGGCATGACATCATCAACAGAGACTGAACAAACAAATAAACAAACAAATAAATCTGGAGTAATGGGTGTGTTTACACACGGGCCTGGGGATTCCTGCTCTCTCAGTGTAAAGAATCGACCCAAGAATAAAAAATATATATATATAATTTATATATATATATAAAATTTTAAAAAGGTAAAATAAAAAAAGATTAAAGGAGAGAAAAAAGAAGAAAAGAAAAAGGTAAAGAACAAACGATGGGAAAAAACGAATGACAAAAAGAATAAAGTAAAGAAAAAAAACAAGCAAAAAAGGGAAAATAAAATAAAAGATTAACAACAAATAAACAAGTAAATAAAAGGTTTAATGAAAAAGGGATGCAAAGATAAGCAACAGATTTAAGAACAACAAGAATAAATAAAAGAAAGAAATCCAAAGGAGCAAAAATAAAAGAGTAGAAGCAAAAAATATGAAAGAAGGGATGAAAATATCTAGCGGAAGAAACAATTCTGTTACCATGGTTACGCTCAGACTGACTGACAACCCAAAGTACGGTGAGTGTAGTAGTGGTGAGTGACCTACTGCACACTCACACGCGCGCGCACACACACACACACACACACACACACACACACATACACACACACACACACACACACACACACACACACACACACACACACACACACAGATATAGACACACACTCATACACAGACAAATATATATTTACATGAACTGATACACACACACACACACACACACACACACACACATTCGGACACACACACACAAAGACAAGTAAACATACACACAGATATACACAGACACACACACAATGACATGTGTCTGTGTGTTTCATTTAAACACAGCCTTCATGGTACAGTTGTCATACAGGTGTGTGTGTGTGTGTTAGATACCGTGTGTGTGATAGTGTGTGAACTGCTGAGGAACACTGAGCATCTCTCTCTTTCTATCTCTCTCTACAGTCACCCTGTTGAACCCACAGCTCAGCAAGTGGTATAACTGAGAGTGACCTTTGACCCAGACTGAGACAGTGAGACAGTGAGACAGTGAGAGACACTTGTTCATCATCGCACTGGCAGTCACACAGCACACACTCAGAAAGAGAGAGAGAGAGAGAGAGAGAGAGATGAGTGATGAGTCTGAGCTGAAACTGGAGCTTGTTAACAGAGAACACGGAGCCTCAGTGAGTTAGAGCTCTGCTACTGCTGTCACTGCACACACACACACACACACACACACACACACACACACACACACACACACACACACAGAGGAAGGAGGGATGGATGAAATAACGGAGGAAAGACTTTTAAACGCCTTTTATTATTAATCATTTGTGACACATCTACATTTCTAACATCAAATAAATAATATTTTAAGCTTTAACATGAGAATGAGAACGAGCAAGAAGAAAGAAAGAAAGAAAGAAAGAAAGAGACAGACAGACAGACTGCTTTCATGAAATATAGAACAGAAGAGGCTTATATAGGAAAGAAAAAGAACAGAAAAAAAGAAAGAAACATTCATTATGCCATGTGTTAGTGAAAGAACACACACACACACACACACACACACACACACACACACACACACACACACACACACACACACACACACACAGTGTGAGAGAG
>JAAGKR010007982.1:12093-17093 GCA_011419295.1 Clarias macrocephalus | reverse complement strand
CAAAGAGGCTTTAATCAAGAGGGTTGCCACACACACACACACCCACACACACACACACACCCACATACACACACACACACACATGACACAGTGGTGAGAAAAGGGCAGAGTGCTGACTGACGTTCCATGGTTCAGAGGACGGTCATAGATCAGTTCTACTGCACCCTGAAACCTGCTCCCTCCCTCGCTGCTTCTCACACGTATACACACACACACACACACACACAGTCAGGTCCATAAGTATTGGAACAGTAATGTAATTTGGGTATTTCTGCGTCAGTTTACTTCCCTTCGGACATGACAGTAAACATGCAATACCGTGAATCGCCACACATCCAACACATTAAATTGGGGAGGCGCTGTTTCACACAGGTGAGTTTATTAACGAAACAAAACTTAAATTCCGATGCAAACTCCTGAAACGCTCAAGAACAGAAAAAACAGATTAAAAGCCATCTGAATTTTTAAACAAAGTTACAGCGGTACCTCGGGATACAAACTGAATCTTTTCCTGAGGCGAGTTCTTAAGGTGAAAGTTTGTATTGTGAAACTCATGTTCCCTTAGTAAATAATGTAAATGGTAATAATCTGTTCCAGCCACCTAAAAATATTACAGATATTGCCAATTTCCAACACTATAATCATATTTTTGCTTATAAAAACAATGAAAACATTTAGAAAAGACATGTAACTAAAGTATGAAATAAATAGACATTAAACCTCACTTAACATTGATTTATGATTCCTCTCGGCACCGGCAGCTTTAAAAACCAAACTGAAAGCGGCTTCGTTTTCCTCTTGCTACCGTCCTTGCTAACATTAGACAAAATGCAGAAAAGTTAGTTAAACTCTCTTCGCTTGGCATTTCTTGACACAAACGAGTTTTGAACAGCTTCTGGACGTACGTGTGACGGTTCAGCTATTTCTTATGCCAAAAATGTTTCACATGCCAAGGCAAAGATAAAATTCTTAAGGTGGGGCGCCACTGCGCTGAGGTACCGCTGCCACAGCACCCCTAAATGTTATGTACTGAAGGTGTGGTGAAACATAGTATTACACTTTTACCGTCTTAAAAAAAATAGAGTTGTCAAACTGTGATTTGTCCAAATTTGTGTTTACTGCGGACTTGAACGGATGCCATTTTGTCTCAGAGCTGTTTCGGACAGTGTGTCATTAAGGATTTTCCGAAATTAGGATTATTCACCTTCGGGACAGCTTTACAGGACAGACATTTTCTATCATCGTCCTCCCAGACTGATCCATTGAAACCGGTGTGGGCGACTCATTTCTCCCACACACACACACACACACACACACACACACACACACACACACACACACACACACACACATTCACTTACACACTGAAAATATGTATTTAATTGTAAATATTGGTATCTGGTTCACCGCAGTGTCTATTTCTGTGTTTTGTTTTTGTTTGTTTGCACTGTACACATTCGGGATTGATTTATCATCTGTTTGTGTGTCTTTCTTGTTCTTTTGTTTTTATTAACACGCGCCCTCGAGATAAAAATCTTGTGTCATCTCAAGAATTCGTAGCTCGAATGTTCATAAGTCGGGGACTTACTGTACTGCTAAACTTCCGCAGGTGCTCTGATGGCCGTGACTCTTAAATTGCTCGTTGTGCCTCGCTCGCCTGGAGCGGCCACAACACGGTAATTTACTGTAGTCTTTTTAAACACAGAGAATAAGGAGCATGGTAAGACTTTGCTTGTCAAGTTCATTTAAGTGTTTATGAGTCAGGTGTTTAATTTAAACGTTTCCTGTCATTAACGCTTCTTTCATTTATTCTTGAATCTTCGCTGCACACTAAGCGTCTGGTTATGCATTTGGGAGTGGAGATGAATAAATTAAATGATAAGAACCTGTGCGTTTTGGTGAACGCAAGAATCAGTTGGAGCGTGTGTGTGTGTGTGTGTGTGTGTGTGTGTGTGTGTGTGTGTGCACAAGCGTGGGTGTGTAGCAGCAAGTTTCAGATAACAGGCATCTGCATAATGTATCTTCTTCATCTCCTATACCGATTATCTTGTACAGGGTCCCTTATCCCAGAAGCATTTGGGCATGAGTGCCAATCCACACACACACTACAAGCAATTTGGGAACACCAATTAACCTGCTCTGTGGGAGAAATTCCATCAACGCCTAAGGAGAACATGC
Source organism: Clarias macrocephalus (assembly GCA_011419295.1). Taxonomy (NCBI): domain Eukaryota; kingdom Metazoa; phylum Chordata; class Actinopteri; order Siluriformes; family Clariidae; genus Clarias; species Clarias macrocephalus. The sequence goes on along the minus strand of JAAGKR010007982.1, from coordinate 14,915 downwards.
AAACTCCACACACACACACACACACACACACACACACACACACACACACACACACACACACACGAGGCGGGAATCGAACAGTGCTAACCACTACACCACCATGAGGCCAGCGTAATGCAGTTTCGTGTAAAACCATAGAGGTTACATTTCATTGAATGTTAAAGCACTGATATGTGTTATACAACGCACAAGGGCAATAGCTTTTAGTCAGGTCTCACATTACCCTGTGTATACGGACTGTATGTAAGATATACAGAGTGCAATCGCATCTACACATCTGTCCTCGTGTTACTGTCTCTACTGCTGCTGCATATCTGGAATTTATTTCATGATCAATAAAGTATCTATGCATCTATCTATCTAAATACATTTTAAAAATAGCTAGATGTCATTTCAGTTGGCTTCCTCAATGATTTTTTTCCCCACGCCACACCTCTGCATGTTCTTAACTTCCAGATATTGAAGATAATCCAGATGTTTAGGATTGTGCTAATTCTGTCCCAATACTTTTGAGTCCTAGCCTTAAGCCTCATCTCTGCAAGATAGTTATTAAAGCTTGCGCTTCTCAGCTGAGAAACAATTAATGACAAATTAATTGTTCTGATTTAAACCTCAGCTCAGTACTGAATATAAAATGTATATAAAATAAAATGCATATAAAATGTATATAAAATAAGATGTATATAAAATAAAATGCATATAAAATGTACTGTATATAAAATAAAGTGCTTATAAAAGTATATAACATGTATATAAAACTGTATATAACGTATAGAAAAATGTATATAACATGTATATAACAAAATGCATATAAAACTGTATATAAATGTATATAAAATAAAATGCAGAATGCGGAAGTGGGCTCATATTGCAAAACACTCGTAAACCAAATCAAATTTTCCCATAAGAAATAATAAAAACTCAAATTATTTGTTCCACAGCCCAAAAAATAAATACATAAAAATAATTAATACAATATGTAAAGTAAAAATAAAACAAATTAACCTGCACTTTATCTTTAAAAAAAGATGTAAAAGGTGAGAGAGTGTGTGTGCGCGTGTGTCTGTGCCAAATTACGTGCACCCACACACATAGGAGACACGCTGAAACAAAGAGAGAGATGTTGATTATACCAGTAAGAGACCAGACCAGTAAGAGAAAGAAAAACCATTGGCTCAGTTGTGATCATGTGATACTCGGTGTCAAAACAAGAGCACATGCGTGATACATGATACTCGGCACTCGTAAACCAGGACTTGCTCGTTTTTCAAGTCAAAATTTATTAAACATCTTTGCTCGTCTTGCGGAACACTCGTAAACCGCGTTACTCACCATCCGAGGTTCAACTGTATATAAAATGCGTATAAAATAAAATGTATATAAAATTATATAACAAGTATATTAAATAAAACTATAATATATGTACACTTTTATTATTACTCTTCATACTATTCAGTTATTGTTTTTTTTTTACTCTCTACTCCTGTTATTTTCTTGTTACTTATTTCTAAGCTGTGTCAATATGAAGGTAAATATCGGTCATGCCAGTAAAACACCTTTGAATCTTGTATCTTGAGCAAGACGCGTGTGCAAAATGTAAACTCGCATTTTCAGTATGCATTGTTATCGCCATGTTACGGGAAATAAACAAAACTGTTAATATTTTTACAATAGCTATCCTTTCTTACCACAAACACACTACACGCAGACACTGTGGAAGTTGCGTTACAGTGATTTAAACATTCAGAGAAATGCTCCTGCTGAGTCCGGCTGAGTCCGGCTGAGTCCTGCTTCCTGATTGGTCAGAAGGGGTTGATTAGTTCTCCAGTACAGCGGCTCTGACAGTTGTGTAGCTGTATACTAATGCACTCGTTCTGATACGTTATACACGTACTGTGGCTTTAAAAGAGAGTAAGGTGTGTGTGTGTGTGTGTGTGTGTGTGTGTGTGTGTGTGTGTGTGTGTGTGTGTGTGTGGAGATAATGGGGCTATGTATTCGGAAGCAGTGGTGCACATAAACACAACAAAAACACACAGGCTGCTGGAATCAGGCGTGAAGAGTTCACAGACACAGGAGAGCCTGGAGCGCTCAAGAGGCCCTAAAAGGTTGTGTTGATCTTACACACACACACACACACACACACACACACACACACACACACACACACACACACACATATTCAGGAAAATTCTAAAGGTCCCAACATGTAGCTTTGAAATAGAAAATTCAATTTTCTTGGTGGACTGGTCTTGATATGTGTGTGTGTGTGTGTGTGTGTGTGTGTGTGTGTGTGTGTGTGTGTGTGTGTGTGTGTGTGTGTGTGTGTGTGTAGCCTGCAGTACACTACTCCTCCCTGTCTAAGTGTCTGGGCTTGCCTTAGTCTCAGACTCCATGAGCTCATAGTTTTACACACACACACATTCAAATCCTCATACCCACGTGTATATACACACACACACACACACACACACACACACACATATTTAGAATCCTTATCTGTGTTCACACAGACTGACAGACAGACAGACAGACACACACACACATTCGGAACCTTACACACTCACCCAAACACACACATTCAAATCCTCATACACGCGTGCATGTAAACACACACACACACACACATTCAAAGCCTCATACCCCTTCCCCACACACACACTCTCACTTGGTCTCGCTATTGTCTCTCTCTCTCTCTCGTCCCCTTACTGACAGAAGGCAGACAGGTAGCAGAGCATAATTGCACACCTACACCCATATGGGTCTGGCCTGGCCTTCACCCCCCCCCCCCCACCCACCCACCCACACACACACACACCCACACA
>JAAGKR010007982.1:2500-10517 GCA_011419295.1 Clarias macrocephalus | reverse complement strand
ACACACACACACACACACACACACACACACACACACACACACACACACACACACACACACACACACACACACACACACACACACACACACACACTCCAGTACAGACTGACCCAGACTCATGTCTTTATCCGTCTCTCAGTATCACTCTGTCTCTTTGTATTTATGTCCCACTTTCCCGCTCCAGGATTGGCTCAGGAGTCACAGATCTAACCAATCACAGAGGAAATGAATACTTGTAACCAATCATAACACAGTAGGCGGGACTTCCCAGAAAAAAAGATCAGTCTGACCCTTTAGTGTATCTGTCACATACCCACTGCCATGCAATTATCACAGCATACACACACATCTCCATGAACACACACACACACACACACACACACACACACACCACACACACACACACCACACACACACACACCACACACACACACACACACACACACACACACACACACACACATTAACAAGTCTACCTGAAAATGGTGCAACCCAGAGTGTCAGCAGAGTGAAAGCAGAGCATAGTGTGTGTGTGTGTGAGTGTGTGTGTGTGTGTGTGTGGTCACCAGTGCACGCAGTAGCGCAGTGCTGCAGTATCAGTGCCGTGTTGGTGTCCCAGTCCCGTGAGAGCAGACTGAGCTCCTGTTTCACATCCCGCAGAACAGCAGCGGCGCCTCGCAGCACGGGCCCGGCCTCACGCAGGAGAGCACGCTGCCGCTCACACACCCGCCTGAAACCAGCACACACACACTAAATTCTGGACGCTCTCACTGCAGAAACATTACATACACTTGACAAATAATATTTTAAGGCTTTGAATTGCTGGACTTCACACACATAATAACCTGCATACTTAATTATTTTTTAATTAATCACATTTTCCAGCCTAAACATGATAAAAATACATATTATTGGCTTGTGAGTGGCGCAGTAAGAAAGTGCTCGCTCTATCACCTGGAGATTCTGAGTTCGATTCCCGGGTGATGCTGTAGCCATGTGCAGCCAAGGGCCTAGAGAGAGAGATGATTGGCCGAGTGGGGTGGGATGGGAGGGACTTGGCGCTCTCACAGCTCTACAGTTAATCATGGGTGTCGGTCACCTCATGCAAGCAGAAGGAGCGGACAGCGTTGTCCTCCGAGTGTGTTACACTGCGCGAGCGAGCGGTCATGGTTTGGAGGTTTGTAAGGAATTCTTACAAACTGAAGATATCAACCAAGAAAAGGAAACACTCACGTCAACGAATTCCTACTTGGGAGCTCAGGACGGTCTCTGTAACCCTGCGTCCCACCATCCCACCACTTGCGCCAAATTCCTGGGTGTCCACCTGGAGGAGAACCTCACCTGGTCCCTCAACACCAGCTCTTTGCACAAGAAATCCCAGCAACGTCTCCTCTTCCTGAGAGGGCTGAGAAAGACGCAGCTTTGACCATCGCATTCTCAACATCTTCTACAGGGGGACCATCGAGAGCGTCCTGAGCGGCTGCATCATGGTCTGGTTGGGGAAGTGTACCATCTCGGACCGCAAGCAAGACCCTACAGCGGATAGTGAGGACGGCCGAGAAGATCATCGGGGTCTCGCTTCCCTCAATCGAGATCCGCAAAGCCACCAGCATTGTGTCTGATCACACACACACACACACACACACACACACCCCTCACACACACTCTTGACCCTCCTGCCATCTGGAAAAAGGTACCGAAGCATTCAGGCCTCACATCCAGACTGTGTAACAGCTTCCTTCCACAAGCCATCCGTCTCCTGAATAAAAAGGGACTTACCTGATAAACACACACACACACACACTGATCAACAACCGTCGAGAAATCTCACACACCGACCTGAAATTGCCTTTTGCACAATATTTATGACCTGCTATTTGCACAAGAACTGTTTTTATGTCTTCTATTCACAAGACGTGTTTACCGTTCTCACCTCACTACCTCGACTCATTACCTCATTACCTCATTACCACAGGGTTGGATTGCATCATGTTGTTTGTCGTGTTGTCGCTCGTTTGCACATTTGCGCGAGAACTTTATGCTGTCATTTTGTATAGTACGTCGGTTTTTTTGTTGCTAATTTATAAACGTGTTAATCTGTTTCGTCTCAGCTAGTCAGCTAATTTGCCGGCTTAGTTAGCTAGTCGTTTTTTGTTCATTTATGTTGCTAATTTATGTTGTAAGTACGTAGCACCAAGGTTTCATCGTGTACTGAGCTGTATATGGTTGCAATGACACTAGAAGCCGACTTGACCTGACTTCACCAACATGGCTGCCGTAAGCAGAGTAGCATTTCTGACTCAATCAACACACAGACGCTCCTTTTTTAAACCTTTTTTAAACCTTCCGTGTTTTATTATGATTTTTTTTTTATTTTATTCTTTTTATTTTGTTTATTTTTTGAAGCAGCTGCGTTAACATTAACATCACTCCTACCTTCCAGGCCAAATCGAATGCTGAGATAATCTACAGTTGCGTGCAAAGTGTGTCGCTAATGGAAGCTAACGGTTAGCGCTGTGGCCTCGCACCTCGTTTGTGCTCCTGCTGGGTTTCCTCGGTTTCCTCCCACAGTACATAAACACATCTATTGATCCCTAGACTGGGATTTCCAAATTGCCCGTAGTGTGTGTGTGTGTGTGTGTGTGTGTGTGTGTGTGTGTGTGTGTGTGTGTGTGTGTGTGTGTGTGATGGATTAGCACCCTGTCCAGGGTGTCCCCCGGCTTGTGCCTTGTTCCCAGAGTGTCCTGAGACCTCACACGACCCTGTCCAGGATAAGCGCTATGGAGGACACGTGAAAGAGAGAAATGTGAGAGAGAGAGAGAGAGAGAGAGAGAGAGAGAGAGAGAGACGCCGTGTTCTTCTGTCAAACATTTAAATCACCCAAATCGTGACAAGAGGCGACTCCCGACCAAGTCATTAACCGCCTCGTGCCTCTAGAGTGCGAGGAGTGATAAAGAAGCACTTGGAGGGTTGATATTTAAAAGTGCAAAAGTGATGCAGTAAAGCAGAATGATCCATAACTGCAAGCTGTGCATACACACACACACACACACGCGCGCACACACACGATTTCATGGGAACGTTGCGCTCAGGTTGATACGTATACACCTGTTCGGAAGAAGCAGTATAACATGATAAGGTGTGCTGCTGTAGGAAAATAATCCACGCCCGGGTGAGGTCACGCAGCCTCCTCATCACCTCCTCATCACATGACACGTCTCCCTCATCACACGCACATACCTCTGTGTGTGTGTGTGTGTGTGTGTGTGTGTGTGTGTGTGTGTGTGTTTTCTTTTGCTTTGACTTCCCGCTCCTGACTTCTCCCTGTTTTATTAATTTGCTTATTTACTCGCTTGCACCCCTGTGTGTGTGTGTGTGTGTGTGTGTGTGTGTGTGTGTGTGTGTGTGTGTGTGTGTGTGTGTATGAGGTGTTTTCTGACAGACGCCAGGAGACAGATAGTCCGAACTGAGTCTATACAGAGTCCCATGTTCAAGTCCCCATGTGTAGCATCAGACTAATGTCTGTCTCAGTACAGACGGGTTATACTTCACCTCTCGGTACAGGAGAACCTGGAGAAAAGAGAGAGAGACTGTGTGTGTGTGTGTGTGTGTGTGTGTGTGTGTGTGTGTGTGTGTGTGTGTGTGTGCGCTCAGTGTACGAGCGGCGAGGTCGAGACGGAGCTGCACTTCCTCCTCCACTCCCAAAAATATCAACATATAAGGAACAACTTCATTGAGGTCATCAAGATACTGTATGTGAGAGTCTGAGAGAGACAGTGAGACCCAGCGGGGACACACACCCTGAATACACTAACTACAATTTCATATCACTACTGTTTAGATAGGTGTTGTTACTGTTGTTAATATTGATGTTATATATATATATATATAAATTATTATTATATATCTTTTTTTTTTTTGGTTTTGTTTTGTTAGGTTTGTGTACCTAATATGATTCTTTCATATCTAATATGTTTATACAGTAATGTTTATAAATTCAGATTGATGTTATTTATAATGTAATTACTGTTTTATAATTTTTTTTGGCAACAATGTAATATGTTTGTTAACATTCATGCCAATAAAGCTCTTCTGACCTGAACTGAAATAGAGAGCGAGAGAGAGAGAGCGAGAGAGAGAGAGAGAGAGAGAGAGAGAGAGAGAGAGAGAGAGAGAACAGGGAGAAATAGAGAAAGTGAATTTGGAAAAATAGTGAGAGAGAACTGTGAGAAATGGAGACAGAGAGAATTTGGAGAAATAGAGAGAGAACTGGGAGAAATAGAGAGAGAGAGAACTGGGAGAAATAGAGAGAGAACTGGGAGAAATAGAGAGAGAGAGAACTGGGAGAAATAGAGAGAGAACTGGGAGAAATAGAGAGAGAACTGGGAGAAATAGAGAAAATCAGGAGTTAATTCTAATTCTAATTATTGCAGTAAGTCCCCAACTTATGAACATTCGAGTTACGAAATTCTGCAGATACGAACAGACCGCGATTCTACAAAGATTCATGGATTCGATATTTAAACTTTTTCTTCATTTCATTATTTATTAATTCTAGAGCAGATGGACTGGAGTTGCACTTTAGAGGAACACCTACACCGGTACTAAGAGAGCAATTTAAACCTGATATAACCTTGACACAGAACACACTGATGTGTGTCATCTGCATATTCATTATTATGAAGCATTTTTTTTTAATTATTATTAATGTAACAATCTTTATATTAGTCTGGGCGTGAGTACGAGCTGTCTGTATCTTGGATGTCTGTACCCAGCGTTCGGCCTGTATTTACGTCGCTCCTGTCCTTCACCATCGTCTTTTTTATTTTGCCTTTACAGAATCAACACGAAGCACTGTGTTTCCAGTGTTGCTCAGAACCCAGACCGTGATCGGTTGCATACACCCTTGTGTGTCTTGGAGGCAGTAACGCACTTTCCCAATCAATCATAACAAAGCCTGGGAGTGAGGTCGAACATTTCGCACGCCTGAATATTAACTAGTACTGCGGGACTAATAATAAACTCAGTGTTCCTCACAGCAGCCTGCTGAACCTCCAAGGGAATTTGCATGCTTTCCTGTTCCTGTGGGACATATAGTGAAACCACACACACACACACACAGGCAGTGTTCGTTTCAGCGTGTCCTCGAACACACAGTCCCCTTCATTATTTTTAAGTAAGTCGGAGCCGAGGGGGACGGCAGCCCCGACGCCTTTGTGTTTACGCAGGACTGGGAACGTGGTGTCTGTGGGCGACGCTCGGGGACGAATCGACGCCGCGTAGGAACCAGAAAAGAACTGCGTGACCCTTTTATTACGATGTTATTAAGTCATCGCGAACTCTCGGCATGAGCCGTTCCTCTTTGTGTAACGAGAGCCTTGTAGGCGCATCATGGGACCTGGGGGCGAGAGACAAGATCCCGTCGAGCAATAACAGGATAATAACTGCGGGATAGTAATCCCATTACTCACACACACATAATGTACACTACGCTGTCACGGTAAATGCACACACTCGTAGAGAACACTGTCGAGGTCACATCTCAAGCAGACACGCGCTCGAGCCGTTGACGGGAGACGGACGCTCCACACCTCCGCTCTCAGTACTGCGTTTGTTCAGAGGTTTTTAATAATCTTCTACTGGAGAGTTTTCCACCGTAATGAACACCAATCGGAGCGGAGAGTGTTAGACCAGGCCGCCATGACGTCAAATACAGAAAAACATTACACGGCCAGAGTGCGGATAATTTTTGACTCACCCTCATATACTCCCAATATCAGGTTTCATGACACTACAGTGACATTAGTGACTGAAATCACTGAGGTGAGCTCTTTACATGGACGCTGATCGGATCGGATCGGATCGGACGTGTGTTTACACGCACAAAGCGTTTAATCAGATAATACCTGCAGCTGTATGTAGTGACGTGTGCAAAGTGTTTCAACTGAGGTTAGGTGTTTTTATTGTTATTATTTGAGGTGAGGTTATTCCGGCGAATAAATCCCGCCTTCTGCGCTATGATTGGTTACAAGAATTCAGTTTCGTCTGTGATTGGTTAGACGCGTTACTAGAGCTCCTTCCTCAGCCAGACACTCAGGGGAAGAAACTCTGGATGGGACTGTTGGGAGAGAGGCGTCTGTTCTCATGGACTTCACTGATCAGGAACGGGGAGAAGGAGACGGAGAACTGGAGGAAAGAAAGCAAAACCTGGGAGAAAGAAAGAGAGATAGCGGGATGACAGAGTGACAGAGTCTGGAGAAAGAGAAAGAGAACTGGAAGAAGGGGGAAAAAAAACTTTAAAACAGAGAGAGAGAGAAAATCTATATTAAATCTAAAAGAATGAATTATAATTATAAGTATTACAGGTAGTCCCCAAATTATGAACATTTGAGTTACAAACGTCCACAGATACGAACGGACCGCGGTTCTACGAACATTCGTAGACGCGAAAAAAACGCGGAAGTAGTTCACAAAAAAATTGTACAAAAAATACCAGGTAACGATATTTACAATTATATATAATATTTCCAGTGTATGAGTGAATGTACCAAATGATTAAAGTCCGGTATATTGTATTGTTCGGTAGATAGCTCTACATTGTATGTGTGCGTGTGTGGGGGTGCGAGAGAAATGAGTCGGCCTCGGCTCAGTCTGGGAGCACGATGAGTGAGAATCATCAGAAATTCCAAGTGAGTTCACAGGCCAATACAGTGGAGAACAGCTCTGAGACAAGATGGCAGCTGGGATTCCCCTGGCGATTTCAAGGCGCAGAGACGAAACCCGTGTGGGATTAATTTTCTTAGGCGCGGTTACGTTTTTCTGGCCACAGGATGGCAGTGTGGGGGAAGGCAGACAGATGCACTGCTCAGATTGATCCAGGTGGATCGGTATGCGCAACACTGTATATTCGTGTCGAGAGCGTGTAAGACTAACTTTGTCGGACTTGAGAACAAATCTGACTTACGAAACGCCCTCCAGAGACGGAACTCGTTCGTAAGTCGGGGACAACCTGTATTAAGTGAAATTATTTTCTCAGGGAAACTTGTGGCGTCAGCTATAGTCAACCCCGTCAACTTTATAAACACACACACATACACACATTCCCACGAGGCCGGATCGGGTCAGGAGGTTCAGACTGGGGAGGTCACGTGATGCATCTGGGATATGAAGGTCCACATGTAGTGTTTTTCTCATCATGAGTGTGATGTCATTTGGTCCGTTTTAACTTCCCGCCTTAATGAACCAATCGCAATGATTACAGCTTAAGAGTGAGGAAACGTTCTAATGAAACGAACTCCACAGCGCTGCCGGATTCCGGACTCTGATTGGTCAGAAGGCGGTGATTAGTTGATCTGACGGGAGTGTGGGTTCGCTCTGATGTGGTATAGTTTCTATAGCAACATCACACTCACAGGGACGTATGTTTAGCTGTCTCTCTCTCTCTGTCTCTGTCTCTCACACAGGCTGCTGTGGGTCTGCTCTGCACATGTCATGCTTTCATGCTTGCGTCTGCTGACCTGTTTCCCTTACACTCCCAGAATGCAGTGCGGTTTGGCCCAGATACATGACCTCATCCTCCATCCAGTCCATTCTCGTTAGTTCTCTTCCTCTTTCTTTTATCCATCACAATCCTCACCGTCTCTCTCACTGTCTGTTTCTCTCTCTGTCTCTCTCACTGTCTCTCTCTCTGTCTCTCTCACTGTCTCTCTCACTGTCTCTCTCACTGTCTCTCTCACTGTCTCTCTCACTGTCTCTCTCTCTCTGTCTCTCTCTCTCTCTCTCTCTCACTGTCTCTCTGTCTCTGTCTCTCTCTCTCTGTGATGACTTTGACTTCAGGACACCAGACTGTGTACGTGTCTGCAAGCCAAAATACACACGGTGCACATGTGCACCACACACACACACACACACACACACACACACACGCGCGCACTTCACATGAAAAGAAGCATTAAGGAATGATTAAGGTTAGCGTTTCATCATGGCATGATTTGTGTCTTTTGAAGGACGTTAGTGG